>JAWNME010000123.1:0-13430 GCA_035044385.1 Drosophila neutralis
TTTATTTAATCTTACATTTGATGTTACGTAATATTGTAATACGTTAAAACCAATTATTTGTTTATGTTATTAATTTAAATTCCATGTTATTATATATTCAACCTTCAAAACAATATTTTATAACCTTTCAGTAGGTTGATCAATATTAAATTAAATAGCTACATAAAAAAAAAAAAAGAATCCGATGATACAAGAGGCACAAGAGTAAGCAGCTCTATAATCAAATCGAGCGTAGGATGATAAGGATCTAATACTACAAGTAGGATCAGATACAAAAATTGGTTAACTTTAAACAGTGACAACTCATGAAACCCATCATTAAACTTATATGAACTAAGTGGCACCAATACATTTGGTGGAGCGGACCATATAATTTCTGGAAGATTAAAGTCACCGCATACTATCAAATAGTCTCTATCCGAAAGCATAGAGGAAATATATTGGTTTGGATTGATGGTTCAGATGTATTGAGACATCTGATTGAGGTGGAATATAAGAACAAGTTATAAACAATGAAAAAGTATTAAACTTGTGAGGAGCCATATACAGTGGCGGACACCTTATTTGGCCAAGTGTCAAAGAAGCAAAGTAATTGCCTGCCATAAGCTAACCATTCATTATTTTCCAGAAATTCCAAAGACAGATGATAGGTATATATATTAAACACCAAAATTAATATATTTCCCCAATACACTGGGGTTTCCCCACCCGCTAGGTAGGATTATGTAAAAAAGTACCCAATTTTGAGGGGAAATTTAATTTGGATCAGTATAAATAAAATAATATATTTGCATATGTACATATGCCCATATGTATCTATGTATATAGCTGAATGCACTGTGGCTCCTGGCTGACTGAAAACTTGCCACAACATTCTAAAGAGCTGCCTCTTCGACTTGGTTTATTTCATCTTAATATCTGCACATATCTACAGTGACGGACAACTCAAACCAAGCAGGGTCAAAGAAAGAACGTAATTGCCTGTCGTAAACTAATCATTCATTATTTTTCAAAAATTCCAAAGACCGATGGTAGGCACATGTATTAACCACCAATATGAATGGATGACCCTAATAAACTGAGGTTTCCCCACCTGCCAGGTAGGATTATGTAAAAAAGTACCCTATTTTTAGGTCAATGCCTAATTGGAACAGGTACATTGTGGACACCTGGGTGCCATAAAACCCTGATTTTTTAACTCAAGTTGAATATTTTTGGTATAAATAGACCAATCCTTCATAATCAGCTTAGTTATATCCTGCATCTCGAATGCAACAACCCAACAAGGACTATGGGCAAACAGACTTCCATTGAACAACGGAAACTCATCCTGGAACACCACAAAAACGGATATTCACATCGCCAAATAGCTGAAATGGTCAATCTGAGCAAGTCAACTTTGTATGACATCATTCGGCGCTTCGTCGACTCAAATCGGATTGAGAACAAGGGCAGAAAGGCACCAAACAAGATTTTCACCGAAGAGGAAGAGCGAAGGATCATCAGGAAAATAATGGAAAATCCAAGGCTATCGGCTCCAAAAGTGGCTCAACAGGTGCAGGATGAAATGGATAAAAAGTGCTGTGCGAAAACTGTGAGCAGGGTTCTGCACAAACATGGCTTCAATGCCCGAGTACCACGGAAGAAGCCCTTTATAAGCGCAAAAAATAAAGCGACTAGGATGACGTTCGCCGAAACCCACATGGACAAGGATCTGGAGTTCTGGAACACTGTTATATTTGCAGATGAGTCCAAATTCAACATTCATGGCTCTGACGGACGGCATTTGGTGTGGCGACAGCCTAATACTGAGCTGAATCCCAAACACGTGAAGGCAACAGTCAAGCACGGCGGAGGAAGTGTCATGGTCTGGGCATGTATCTCGGCAGCCGGCGTCGGGAATTTGGTGTTCATTGAGACAACAATGGACAAGAATGCATACCTCGACTTACTAAAAGAAAATTTAGTCCAAAGTGCCGAGAAGCTTGGAATCCGAGATACTTTCCGGTTCTACCAGGACAACGATCCCAAGCACAAGGCCAAGATAGTACAGTCCTGGCTCATGAGGAACTGCCCCCACATGATAATTCCGCCGGCCCAGTCTCCAGATTTAAATGTCCTTGAGATTTTGTGAGCTCTGCTGGAAAATAACATCCGGAAGCACAGAATATCCAGCAAAGAAGACCTCACAAAATGCTCTGCGGGATCAGTGGAGCAGAATCAGCCCAGAAGCTACCAGGAAGCTGGTATTTCCATGAATAATAGGTTAAGGGAAGTTGTTAAGGCTAATGGATATCATACTAAGTATTAACATCCTTATTTAAGTTTTTATACTCCAAATATATTATTTTATTTATACCTGGCCAAATAAGCTGTCCCCTCAAAATAGGGTACTTTTTTACATAACTCTACCTAGCAGGTGGGGAAACCCCAGTGTATTGGGGAAATATATTAATTTTGGTGGTTAATATATATACCTATCATCTGTCTTTGGAATTTCTGGAAAATAATGAATGGTTAGCTTATGGTAGGCAATTACTTTGCTTCTTTGACACTTGGCCAAATAAGGTGTCCGCCACTGTAGCCTTGGCATATAAATGCATATAAAATATACATTTAAGCTATATGCGCCCCTCACAGTAACTGTATATCAGACCGAAATTCGGCCCTGATTGCAGTTGCGGCGAATTCGCTCTATTTCGCCCTCTCTCTTTCTCACGCAGGTTGTCAGCCATATGAGCGTGTCTGACACACATGTCGGTCAGGACATATGCCGTTCTGGTGTGAGGAGTATGGCGAGCGCAATATCGCCATCCATACTCACACTAACGGCAGACATAGGCTGGCGCCAGCAAATGGTAGTGGAAAATTACCAAAGATCACGCCACCGAGACGATCATGTGATCTTTGGTACAGTCGCGACAAAAGGCTGCGACTTGGGCTATAAAAAGAGCAGCTCAAACGACAGAAGGAAGCAGTAGGAAGATATACAAGAAGGAGAAACTCTGTCGAAACAGAGTCCGAGAATCAGAATTCAGAAGCGCGGAAGCTCTGAACAAAATCTACGCGAGTGCAGCGGACAAGTAAAACGACAGTGAACATTACAAGTGCAAAAGTGTACGTCAAACCGAACGACACACAACCAAACAGCATCGAGGGACTCGACGAACAATACACCAGCAAGGAGCATAGAGGGATTCAACGCTGCCAGGCCTAAGACAACACAGGACATTAAGGCCCTCTAGTTAGTAAGAAGTGTAAATCCTCGCTACGCTTGAGTCGTAGCGACAGGCGGAATCCGCATAAAATCCAACGACCCCGAGTGAGACCGAGTCTGTGTGTAAGCAAACGCGTATGCGAGCGAATCCGAGAGCATAACCGGAACGCCGTATGGTGACGTTGTCGGGCAGACGGGCGTCTCAAACTCTCTTAGTTGGTGCGCGGATTTACCTGCAGCAAAGCTCTCGCGAACAGGAGAATTCTTCGAAGCTGACCAGGGGCTGCAGTGAACTGATATAAAACCAAGTGCCATCTACAGTGATAATATCCAGCGCAATTGTGAATTAAATAGAACAATTCAAATAAAACCAATCATTAATATATATAAAATTCCTTGTGTTGTTAATTATCGCATCGCGATCAAATATAAATTTGTTGCTCGAACCCGCAGCTCGACTGAGTTTAGCTAAGCCGAAAGAATAGGTTCGTTACAAACTGAATTTTAATACTTATAAATTCAATGTCTAAAGCACAAGGAGGTAAAAAATAATCTGATGCAAGATCAGAATCAACAGCAATCAGACAACCACCACCGAGTGATACTCGATCTCATCTATATGGAGTGTATTTGTTGAAAAATAAAGAATTATATGAGATATCAGGTTTTAACCAAGTTTCAGTGAATACTAGAATATCAAATTCAAAAGAAAGACTGTCAACAAATAGCTTAAAAAATTTAGTATTAAGGCCTCTAACATTCTGATATGCTAGAGAAAGAGAGGATTTTAGTTTTTTGGTGCAACATTATAAGACGGAGCAGCAGAAGAATTCTGAGGAAATGAAATAGGTTGCCGAACACATTTTTTGTTTTTAAACGACCCAGGCCTATAAAAAAGCGTCGCAACACACCGAAAGCAGTGCAGTCAGAACCCATACGAGAAAGGGAAACTCTGCCGAAACAGAGTCCGAGAACTAGAGTTCAGAAGCGCGGAAGCTCTGAACAAAATCTACGCGAGTGCAGCGGAAAAGTAAAACGACAGTGAACGTTATAAGTGTAAAAGTGTACGTCAAACCGAACGACACACAACCAAACACCATCGAGGGACTCGGCGAACAATACACCAACCAGGAGCATCGAAGGATTCAACGCTGCCAGGCCTAAGACAACACAGGACATTGAGATCCTGAAGTTAGTGAGAAGTGTAAATCCTTGCTACGCTTGAGTCGTAGCGACAGGCGGAATCCGCATAAAATCCAACGACCCCGAGTGAGACCGGGTCTGTGTTTAAGCAACGCGTATGCGAGCGAATCCGGGTGTATAACCGGAACGCCGTATGGTGACGTTGTCGGGCAGACAGGCGTCTTAAACTTTCCTAGTTGGTGCGCGGATTTACCTAGAGTTCGTTACAACCCGAAATAAAAATTTGCTTTCTAGGTAACACCGCAGCAAGAGTCCTAGGAACACTGCTAGAAAGAGGTGGAAAAATATAAACGGGCACAGTGGCCTGTGACACAATTGAGCCACCACTGTTGATTACAGGCTGTGCAGGACAATTAAACTGCATCAACTGCTGACCATTATCAACAGTCGGTGTCAGCGGTGCAGGGGTCACCAACAGAGCTGGGGCCAATAAACCTGGTTCCCGAGGCAAAGCAGGCTCGGCCGATTGCTTCTGCTTAAGAGACTTATTCAACAGTTTTACCCTATTAAATTGACTCTCCATAGCATCAAAATCAGCACTGAGCTTACTAAAAGGTAGACGGCGATAGTGAAAACCCCGTCTAGTTTGCCTCATAAAACCCTGAACATCCGACTCCATCTCGCGGCATCGCTCGCAACACCACTTTAAACCCGACTTATTGCCGATTACATATTTACCCGTTGCGTGAAACCAGCACATTTAACATGCACCATGTTATCACCCAACCAGCAACAGATGAAATCCGCCTTTGGGTCAGCATGGGACTTGCAGCCTTTTAAGTAGCACGCAGACATAATGAATATAGAAATATATATGCCCGAAAAGAAGAGGAAACTATACAAAGGCGCAGAACAGAGAAAAATAAGAAAACCAAACAGCGCACAACAACACCAATATTTGGCGCTGTAAGAATACCGACAAAACTTAAAACCACAGAAAACAACAACACGTGCAAACACAGTTAGGAGAGCACACGAAAGTAGAGAGAGAGAGTAATAAAGCGTTGTGAGAGCACACGACAGTAGAGAGAGCAAGAGTAATAAAGCGCACACATAAACCCCTATAACAAAGCAAAGCGAACTTGCATGCAATTTGAACAATGAGAGCGAGAGCACCAAAACAAAAACAAAACACAGCTGTTAGCCGCGCACTTTATGTTTGTAAAACAAACAATTTATGTGAATTGTAGCAAAAATTACCGACAAAACACCCAAATTTCCAATGAATCACAAGAAAAATAACGCACAGTTATGTTATATGTTAATTAAAATTAAAATGTTAAAATGTAATAACAAGCACCAACTGGTCGGAGCACAGCAAAAGCACATCTAATCACAGCAAAGGCTAAGACAGAATTATGTTATGCCAAAAAGGCACAAGCTGATAAAGACTGGCTTAATATAACCAACCTAAACAACATTGATGCGTTTTATTTGTGTCAAACGAATACACGTTGTGTCAAACGTATACAAACTATCATCCATCCATTGAATTACAGGGAAATTATGATTGTTGTAAGGAGCCATATAGCGACGACAAATAAATATTTAGGTCTATATATTTATGTGTACTATATGCGCCCCTCACAGTAACTGCACATCAGACCGAAGTCCGGCTCTGATTGCAGTTGCGGCGAATTCGCTCTCTTTCGTCCTCTCCCCTTCGCACACAGGTTGTCAGCCGTATGAGAGTGTCTGACACACATGTCCACCAGGACATGTGCCGTTATGTGTGAGGAGTATTGCGGGTGCAATATCTCCATCCATACTCACACTAATGGCAGACATAGGCTGGCGCCAGCAGATGGCAGTGGAAAATTACCAGAAATCACGCCACCGAGGCGATCGCGTGATTTCTGGTACAGTCCCGACTAAAGGGCCACGACCGGGCTATATAAAGAGCGCCGAAACACACTGGAGGACAGTCAGTGAAATCCAGAACGCTAAGCGGAACCTCTGTCGAACAGCAGAGCGAGTTCAGTTCGATACCAAGTGAAAAGGGGAAACGCTGCCCAATAATTAAAAATCATAATTCGTAAGCGGGAGCTACGAATAAGGTCTACGCGAGAAAATAAACAGCGAGTAAAGACTTTGGCTAATACAGGACACTGAGGTCCTTAAAACGTTAAAGTGGTGAATCCTCGCTACGTTTAAGTTGTGCTACGAGGCGAGGCCTACACAGTTCCAAGCCAAGCGTGCGATAACCTGCCTAAAGTTCGACATTATACGTGCGAAATCCGTTTGGTCAAACGGGGTGCCGTATGGTAAGCTGTCGAACCAGTGCGAAGCCGCGGACTGGCATAACTGGTGTACGGGGTGCCTAGAACCAACTTTTCCGAACAGGACCACTCACTGAAACAAGCCAAGGCCTCAGTGTATTGCCAAAGGAAACAAAGAGCGTTCAATTAATGCCAAATAAACTATATTTTTTTATAATAATATATAAAACGTGTTCTCAATTGTCACTTCGCGACCAATTCTATAAATTTGTTGCGCGAACTCACAGCTCGACTGAGCGTTAGCCCGGCAAAGCCAACGAGGTTCGTTACAACTGGCGCCCAACACTGGTGGTTGTGATAATTGACACATAAATAAATATATTAAATAGAAAATATATGGTTCGCGCGCGGGTGTACAACCTCAAAAAGGAGGAAGTTGTAAAGTATGGAGACGATTTCCAAGTGGAGCTGAGTGGCACACTGGACGTTATGCGTCGACAGCTTGGAGAGTGGGTCGATACTCACGAGTCAAGACTGCCATACACCATGCGGATTGCGGAATTGGCGGCGATGCATAGCAGAGCGTCACCGGCGAGGGAGAGCGGACAAGTTGGGGATGCAAAAAAGACGACCAACGTTGATGTCGCCCATTTAAGGGTACCGTCAACCAGCATAGCAGCACGCTCACGAGACGCCAACCACGTAGCATAGGAAACACCTGTACCACAGCCATCGAAGAGGGTATCAATACGCGAACACACGGCGACGACTATCGCCCAAGAATACCCAAGGGTAGCGAAACCAGTCCGGGAGTGCAATTTTCGCTTCGACGGCACAACGGAGCCGCTCGAATTCTTGGAGCAGGTCGAGTGGTCAGCGGATACCTATGGCCTCGACCTGGATCTGGTCCACAGGGCCATGCCCGAGCTCCTCCAGGGAATGGCTCTGAAGTGGTACGTTGCCAATAACCGGCACTGGACGAGTTGGGCAACATTCATTCAAAGTTTTCAAGAGTACTTTCTGCCGAGAGGCTACTTCGAAAACTTAAAGGACGAAATCAACCACAGACGCCAGGCCATGAACGAGCCATTTAAAGTGTACATGGTGGAAATGCAGACGCTCATGCGGCCCCTGCAATATTCGGCAGCCAAACAACTGCTCAAAATCTATAACAACAGCCTACCAGACCTGCGAGCATACGCACGGCCAGATCAATTCAGCGATTTGGAGGAATTGATGTATTTGGCCGTCGTGTTTGAGGAGCTCGAGGCTGACAGAGAGTAATTGAGACAGCAAAGCCACACGGAGCAGCCGAGGTACAACCCTCCAGAGCAGCAGAGACTCGTGGAGGACTCGAGGTACAACGCCCCGCAGCAAAGGCAACCTCAACAGAGACGCAGGGAGCCACCGCGGCGACTTATGGAGTCAGCACAGACGCTCCACTACCGCCAAATAGAGCCAGCGCCAAGGCAAGATGGCCCACGGCTTATGCGGATAGCGGACAGTGGACAGACACAGAGAACCGAAGCCGACACGGGCCCCAGACCAGCCCCGAGGACGAGACGCGACAATATACAAACACATAAATAATACAGCGATGGCCTGCAGATGTTGCGGCCAGGAGGGACACCGTGCGATAGAGTGCACAAATCCTACGCTGAATTATTGTTGGATATGTGGACGTATCGGAGTTCGTATGTCGGTATGTTGTCCGTCGGGAGAAGGACACCGACGTCCACCACCGAGAAGCGAGCGGCAGCCGAAGAATGGCAGCCCCAAGACGCTAATCGGTAGCCTGCAGGACGAGGGAGCGCAGCTGACAGCGGTCGTAGAGATCGGCAACTGCCAGTACAAGGCTACGAACGATACAGGGGCCACGAGTAGTTTCATTAGCGAGAAGCTAGCTCGTGGACTGTTCGACGTAGGCCGACGACGCGCAACCGACCTGCGAATCCGCATGGCAGATGGTCGAAACAGCGGAGTCCGAGAACAAGTCGAGGTGAATATCAGACTCGGCAGGAGCAGTATGGATATTGCTCTACTGATACTCCCAGGAGTCATCGATGGCTTAGTTCTCGGATGGGATTTTCTGTCGGGCATGGGAACGGTTTTGGAGTGCGCAGACCTGAAGATAAATATACCGGGAAAGGGAATTCGGGAGCATCAGGAGGAGAGACTGTACATAGCAAAGACAGTCAAAACAGCCAGGAGTGCTACAGATGCCAAATCTCGACAGCCCCAGAAGGAGACATGCCGGAGAGTCTCAACGGTGGAAGACGCGGTGGACCAAGCGAATAAAAAGTGCCACTGGATCCAGAAGACGCGAACCACAATCGCCAAGAACCTAAGAAAGTTTCCAGACTACATGGAGAGATCCGGAAACTTATACAGAGACGGAACCGAGGATGTGAAACCCTGGAAATTGTGTGTGCCAACCGGCAAGAGGACAAAAGTCCTAAAGGAGGACCACAACACCGCCGCCGCACGACGTACGGGGAGTCGAAAGACAATAGCCCGGGTAGCAGCGCGCTACTATTGGCCAGGCTTATACAGAGACATAAAAGCATATGTCCGGCAATATAAGTCAAGTCAATTGACCGCGGTCGAGGCCTCTCAGGACCAGGCAGGGCACTGCATCCTTCGTCGCAGGCAATGGAACCCCCAAATTGGAGACAGGGTGTGGGTGAAAGTACACCACCTGTCAAATGCAGCAGAGAAGCGGATAAGGACGGCCCATGTGAGCGACTTGAAGCCGCATAGCAACGAGGCGGGTGAGTCCCTAAATCCCCAAAATTAAAAGGGGGGTGGAAGATAAATGAGACTCCAAGACAAAAATTGGACTCACACTTTTGCACCTAGAATAACAAAAAAAGAAATATATATAGTGACATATCCAGATCACGCCGATCTGTCATGTCTACACATACAGCAAACGCAACAGCACGCGCAACAATTAAAATGCAACATCAGCATAAAAAGGCCCCGTTCCAGCTGCCTTCATCAAACCAGCAGCCAGAAGAATAAAAAGGCCCCGTTCCAGCTGCCTTCATCGACGTTCGCGCAAGCCAGCTGCCTTCATCGACAGGCCCCGATCCAATGCATTTTACCTACATTCAGACAATAGACCTAAGCAGAATCATTTTGTATGCACAATAGAAAAGACGTGCTTTTAATTTGTGACGAACTGTCTAATTATAATTTTGTGTTAATAAGAAATATATCAACAACAAATTGTATAACTTAATATTTGTGCTTAAATAAAAATAAAAACTGTCTAACTATAATTTTGGTGTTTAATAAAAACATATTTATAATAAAGTGTCTAACAATAATTTTGGTGTTAAATAAAAAATACACAAATAATAAATTATCGAAGTTTTATTTGATGCTGCTGGAATTCTCCCACACAAAAAACGTAATTGGCGCAGCCGGTAGGATAGCAAAATTGTGAAACGTCGTGATCCTTTACAGGAAACGTACTAGTGTTTTGCGAAATTGTTATCCGCATAAGGACCCCGTGAACCTTTAAAATCTCGGTAGGAAAACAAACATTGTGAAACGTCGTTTATTCCATTCAGGAAAACGTACTGGTGTTTCGCGAAATTGTTATCCGCATAAGGACCCACGTGATCATTGAAAAACTTCTAAAAATAAGTAAATCATAATATAAGCGAAGCAGACGACGAAAATTTTTTTTTTGCATTAAATAAACTTTTACAAAAAAATAAATAAAATAAAATAAAATTATTTCAATGAGTGAACAAAGCAACAACAAAAACGAAAAAAAAAATACATAAGTAAAAATATAATAATAATAATAATAAAAAGGAAAGAAAAACAAAACAACAATAATATGAAAGTGTAAAAAACAAATAACAAATAAAAAAAAAAAAAAAATTATTTCAACGAGTGAATAAAACAACAAAAAACAACAAAATGATGTCAGAAGCCACATTGATCCGACTAAGAGGACGTTACTACCGACCACGATCCTTCTATGCTGAAGATGATGAAATGGGAGCCTATTTAGGAAGTATCGAATTCTGTAAATTAATCTATGAAAGCGAGGACATAAGCAGAACCAAACAACATTGGGGGCGATACAACAAAATGATAGTGGAAAGCTGGGCTAAGCTGAAGGATTGGCTGACCGTTGTGCTCGAACCACTCACCAAATCTGAACCCTTGGCTTTGGCAGGCTTCGTAAATTATCTACTGAAAATAGACAAATCGGAAAAGGATCTCAAGAGCAAAATGATCAAGCAACTGAATGTGTTTCTATCCGAGCACACGACTCGTTTCGTTGATCGTCTGTTCGATGCCATCGCCAGCAAGGAGTACCTAACTTTGCCCGTTCCCATACCAGAGACCACGATAGTCGTTCCCGAACTGAAGCTGGACCATGACCTGGAGGTTGGTACCAATCAGCAACAGCAGCAACAAAAAATCAACAACGAAATCATCATTAAGGAACCCGCGTCCGAAGCGTCCAGCGCCTTCGTCAGCAGCACCAGCAGTGCCTCAATTGCCACAGAGGCCAACACAACAAGTAAGAACGGCATATCAGAAACTAAGATTATAATAAATTACATAGAATATAAGAACGAAAATAAGGATGAAGAATATGAAAATGAAAATAAGGAAGAAGAATATAAAGAAAATAAAGAAAAAGAATATATTAACAAAAATAAGGAAAAAGAATATGAAAATGAAAATAAGGAAGAAGAATATAAAGAAAATAAAGAAAAAGAATATAATATCAAAAATAAGGAAAAAGAATATGAAAATGAAAATAAGGAAGAAGAATATAAAGAAAATAAAGAAAAAGAATATATTAACAAAAATAAGGAAAAAGAATATGAAAACAAAAATCAGGAAAAAGAATATAATATTGAAAATAAGGAAAAAGAATATGAAAATGAAAATCAGGAAAAAGAATATATTAACAAAAATAAGGAAAAAGAATATGAAAACAAAAATAAGGAAAAAGAATATAATATTGAAAATAAGGAAAAAGAATATGAAAACAAAAATAAGGAAAAAGAATATAATATTGAAAATAAGGAAAAAGAATATGAAAATGAAAATAAGGAAGAAGAATATAAAGAAAATAAAGAAAAAGAATATAGTAACGAAAATATGGTAGAAGAATATAATAACGAAAATACGAAAGAAGAATATAAAAACAAAAGTAAGGAAGAAGAATATGAAAATGAAAATAAGGTAAAAGAATATACTAACGAAAATAGGGCAGAAGAATATAAGGACCCACCACTAACAAAAGGTATACATTCAGCACACAATACACAGTTAAATAAAATTCAAAAAATAAATAAGCTAAATGAAAAAAGACAAACTTATGAAGTAGATACAAACTATAGAGAAATGCCACTTGTCAAATCAAAAACCACAAATCCATTCAGGAAAACAGGCATAATAAAAAAGTTAGACAGCAAACATTTCGAGGAAACAAATAGAGGACGAAGAATCATACATTATAAAACTAAATTTAAAAAGAAAAAGAAAATAAATATGAACAAATTTACTTAAATATTGATTCACAAAAATTGTTAAATATAAAAATATCAACTTGCATAAGAGAACATATGAAAACAAACAATACATTGTTAATAATAAGCCTAACATTAGTGACAGTATTGTCAATAGTAATAATAAGCTATTTTTTGTTCAAATTCAATAACCTAAACAACTAATAATTAAATATAAGAATAATACAGCACCGACACCACACGTCGAACAAGAAAACCAAGCAACCATCGAAAACGCTAACAACTTACAGCTATACCCTATACTCTAACGCTTGAGGACAAGCTCATTTCTAAGGGATGGGGAAGTGACATATCCAGATCACGCCGATCTGTCATGTCTACACATACAGCAAACGCAACAGCACGCGCAACAATTAAAATGCAACATCAGCATAAAAAGGCCCCGTTCCAGCTGCCTTCATCAAACCAGCAGCCAGAAGAATAAAAAGGCCCCGTTCCAGCTGCCTTCATCAAACCAGCAGCCAGAAGAATAAAAAGGCCCCGTTCCAGCTGCCTTCATCAAACCAGCAGCCAGAAGAATAAAAAGGCCCCGTTCCAGCTGCCTTCATCAAACCAGCAGCCAGAAGAATAAAAAGGCCCCGTTCCAGCTGCCTTCATCAAGCCAGCTGCCTTCATCGACAGGCCCCGTTCCAGCTGCCTTCATCGACGTTCGCGCAAGCCAGCTGCCTTCATCGACAGGCCCCGATCCAATGCATTTTACCTACATTCAGACAATAGACCTAAGCAGAATCATTTTGTATGCACAATAGAAAAGACGTGCTTTTAATTTGTGACGAACTGTCTAATTATAATTTTGTGTTAATAAGAAATATATCAACAACAAATTGTATAACTTAATATTTGTGCTTAAATAAAAATAAAAACTGTCTAACTATAATTTTGGTGTTTAATAAAAACATATTTATAATAAAGTGTCTAACAATAATTTTGGTGTTAAATAAAAAATACACAAATAATAAATTATCGAAGTTTTATTTGATGCTGCTGGAATTCTCCCACACAAAAAACGTAATTATATATATATATAATAAAACAAACGCCCAATAGGAAAGTGTAAGAATAATAAAAAAAAGAAGGGGTATACAAAGGTCGAACACACCTATATATATAAAATAATAAAATAAAAACGGAGAAATTAAATGAAAACGCCCAAAGGAAATGGATTAAATTAAAGGAAGGGTATACAAAGGTCGTATACACCTAGATATAACAAGAATCATA
>JAWNME010000124.1:0-35354 GCA_035044385.1 Drosophila neutralis
ACACATAAATAAAACAAAACATTTATAATTACAAATTACAAATTACAAAATATAAACAATAATTGGAGCCCTAAGGCGGTCCAAACTGGGTAAACAGCCCTGAACGCGGCGAATAGTTAGCACGCCACAGCTATTGCAAAGAGTAGGCAACAGCTATGGCAGCGGGAGAGGATGGCCATGACCTGCGCTTAAAGTTCATGTGCGAAGTGCAACGGCCATCGAAAGCGTTATGCTTAGCGCTGACAAAGAACGGCAACAACGCTTGCACTTCAAGGGAATAAGTGCAACGACCGCCGAAAGAACAAAACCGCACACACGCTAGAGAGCGTAAGCGCTAGAGAGCGTAAGCGCTAGAGACTGTAGGCTCTCCAAGCAATGAAAACGTCCGCTCGTCGCTTTGGCGTAAATTTGCAACAACACTGCTGCACACGCCAAAGAGCGCACTCACAATGACCGCCGAAAGCATATTAACTGCTCTCCAAGCAACGAAAACGTCTGCTCGTCGCTTTGGCGTAAATTTACAACAACACTGCTCACCGCGATTGACGAATCAAGCAACAACAATGGTTGCACTGGGAGAGCGCAGGCGCCACGACTAGCGAAAAACGTTCGCTCCCCGCGATTGACGAATCAAGCAACAACAATGGTTGCACTAGGAGAGCGCAAGCGCCGCTATTACCGAAAATGTGCACTCACCGCTGTTGACGAGTCGGGCAACAACAACGCTTGCACTGGAGAGAGCACCAGTGCAATGACCGCCAAAATATTGTGCTCGGTGCGTAGCAACAGCAGATTTACACACTAAATGTGGACACCTGCACACAAGACAAAATAACAACCAACAACAATAGCACTAGTGCAGATGCATGTGTGACAAAACCATGCACCGTTGGTTAGTCACCTACACTAGTGCAGGTACACGGATACCAGGACACCGTTGGTTGGTCACCCACACTAGCGCAAGGAGCCTCACCAACGCAAATGAGCACAAACACAACCCGAGAGAGGTATAGAATTAGGGACACGAGTGCCAAACCATATAACTAAACTGCAGGCATGCGCTAAACTCATTAGCAAAGTTTACAAGAAGCAACAAACATGCCGAACCTGAGAAAATTTATCGCAGCCTCCACTGGCCAACGCCGGTCGACGTCAATTACCAGCGCTGGACCCAGCGGATCTGGAGTCCAACGCGGAAGAGCAGTCGGCCCAGCAGCACGACGATCTCGGCGGCCACGTGGACGCGTGGTTCGCGTAGTACGAGTGCTGCGGGTGCGACGCCTAGTGCGTGTGGTGCGTGTGCACACACCACGACGGCCGCCGTCATACTTGTATGACGATGCAGAACTGGAGCGGTGGGCACAGCCCAGCCGCGCCGACCTCGAGATGGACATCGACGAGGAAGACCGAGATGCCTCGAGCCCAGCGAGGGAGGAGGACGCACCACCACAGCGGCGTCGATATCCAAGCGATATGGACGATGTCGATGCAGGGTGGGTAAGACACCTCTTTCCGGAGTTACCACCGACCCCCGAACGGGATGAGTCCACGGTGCGGTTCCCCGGTCCGCGGCCACGCGCGGACTCCAGCGACGCCGTCGAGGAACCACCCGCCGAGGTCAACCACGTGGCCAACGACTACGGCGCCAGAAGAGCCAGATGGGCACGCGAACAGGGTAGAGGCGACAGCCCCTATCGCCCGTACCTGGAAACCGACGAGGAGGAGCGTGGCGAGTCGTCGTGCGATGACGACGACACCATGCTCTCCCGGCCTCATGCCGAGGAAACCATCGTCCTCTCCTCGGATACCGAGGATGATGAACGAAGCTCCAACACCAGCTCGGACACCGACAGCGACACCAGTTCCAGCTCGGCATCACCACCAAGGGACCCGGACGAAGAGGATACGATGCCATACGTGCCGCGGGCACGGACAGAGGAAGTCATCACCATATCCTCCGACGAGGAGGAGGCGATCCCCGACGCGGAGCCCCGGGCCGGTCCACCACCAGGCCCCAAACCCCAGCCACCCACGGTGTCTCGTGTGTACAACCGAACGTATGCCAACGGACACTGGCACCACACTTACACCGTGGTGCACAGCTGGCTGGAAGATGTGCGACCGCCACCCGAGTGGCAACTGGAGGAGGAACCAGCGGCCATCCAGCCCGTACGGCAACCGGTACCAAGGCCAGTTACGCGGCGGCCAGAAACGCCACCACCCCCGCCACCGGTATGCCCGCGGCCAGAAACGCCACCACCCCCGCCACCGGTATGCCCGCGGCCAGAAACGCCACCACCCCCGCCACCAGTATACCCGCGGCCAGAAACGCCACCACCCCCGCCGCCGGTGCACCTCCGGCCAGCCTTCCACCGCCAAGCGTCATGGCCAGCGACGACACCCCGGGCCCCGAGACCGACGCTACAGCGGCAACGGTCCATGCCGGAGTCCAGCGGGAGAGGATGGCGCGAACTACCAGTCGCAGAGTGGCCTACTCCGGTCATCGACGCTGTAGCCGAACATCCAGGCTACAATCGTCGGTCGTCCCGACTAGTGTGGAGCGCCGGACGGCGCTACCGCATTAAAACCAACATGCGGTCCGGTACTCGGGTGTTCGCCGAATCAAACACCCAATAACAAAAAAAAAATGCATAAGAAAACGTCTGTAAATAAACAAAAAAAAAAATGACAAACGATCTAGAAATGATCAATGGGAAAAAAGGGAAGGGGCCATTAATTCTAAAAATCCATCTTCCCCAGCACCGAAAAACACCAGCCCGGCTAACTCAGTCGGTAGAGCATGAGACTCTTAATCTCAGGGTCGTGGGTTCGAGCCCCACGTTGGGCGCCAGTTGTAACGAACCTCGTTGGCTTAGCCGGGCTGAAGCTCAGTCGAGCTGTGAGTTCGTGCAACAAATTTATAAAAAACTGGTTGCGGCGTGATAATTGATAACACAATTCTTTATATATATTAAATTATTTATCTTGGTTTTATTTAATTAATTGAATTCATTAATAATTACACTAAATGTTTGGCTGGTGACACTTCACTGAGGCCTTCGTTGGGTTTCGGCAAATGATCCTGTTCGGAAAAGCAGGTTCTAGGCACCCGTGCACCAGTTACAAGATTTTGACTTCGCTTGCTCGATCGGTTATCATACGACACTCCTTTAGGCAAAAGGATTCGTGCGTATGCCGTCTGAACGCAGCTAAATTCGTGCGCGTTCACCTTGTAACCGTGCAGGCCTCACCCAGTGGCACGACTTAAACGTGGCAAGGATCACCGCTTTAACTAGTTAAGGACCTCAGTGTCCTTGTTGGTATTGGTTTGCAGGCGTCGAAGGACTCGATGTCCTTAATGATGCGTCGTCCTGTCGATCTGTTTTCACTCGTATTTTCCACTCGCGTAGAGTTTGTTCGGTGGCCGCACTCGCGTATAATTTGACCAGAGCTTCCGCTTTGCGTGTCGGATCTCGTCGAACTGCCTCCAGTGCGTTGCGGCGCTCTTTTTATAGGCCGGGTCGCGGCCTTTTGTTGGGACTGTACCAGAAATCACGTGATCGGCTCGGTGGCGTGATTTCTGGTAATTTTCCACTGCCATTTCGCTGTTGCCAACCTATGTCTGCCGATAGTGTGAGTATGGATGGATATATTGTGCCATCCATACTCCTCACTCTATAACGGCGCATGTCTCGGTGGACATGTGTGGCAGACACGCTCAAATGGCTGACAACCTGCGTACGAAAGGGAGAGGACGAAAGAGAGCGAATTCGCCGCAACTGCAATCAGAGCCGGACTTTGGTCCGATGTGCAGCTGCTGTGAGGGGCGCATATAGCACAAACAAATTTAAAAAACATATATTTATATGCGGTCGCTATATGGCTCCTCACAAAATGTTAAGAAAAAGCTGTTAAAAATCATGTTAATTAACATTCAATGCATAAATGCAACTGTGCATTTGTTTACGGCGCTCTTTAATTTAGACCAATGCTGTTAACGGCACAAATTACCATTGGCTGACTACTGTTTACTTGCCAAATACATCTTTCAACTACGGGTTGAATTACATGCTTATTTATGCAACACATTCAAATATATTTCCTTCTTGCCTTTTCCATTTTGCCCACATTTACATTTCTTTGCCTCATTTGTCGCCCACACACGCACTTGCAAGCACCTGCAGGAGAAGCTGAAACAACTGTTGTCCATTGTCTTGTAAAAGCAACCACAACTCCTCGTCCCTTTCCCTCTCACACTGCAATCTAAGTAGTCACAGAAAAAAGTGTTGTCAACATACACACAGATGATATTTTTGCACACCAAACACAGCCAAACAGGCAGACAGAGTCGGCAACAGACAGTTGAACGCAGTTGAACGACTTGAGGGATTTTGCTGAAATTACATTTGGCTCCACATGTGACAAGCAGCAACAACAACAAT
This sequence comes from Drosophila neutralis, assembly GCA_035044385.1. Lineage (NCBI taxonomy): Eukaryota > Metazoa > Arthropoda > Insecta > Diptera > Drosophilidae > Drosophila > Drosophila neutralis. The sequence continues at coordinate 4,443 of JAWNME010000124.1, forward strand.
AACAACAAATGACTGCAGCCGTTGGCATTGAAAAAAGCAATTTAAGTCAAGCACAGATATTCGACACACACACGCGGACTACACCTATGCGTGTATATGCCATATAAAATTACTCACACACACGCATGCCAATTTGCTATTGTGGCAATGCCTGCCTCTCTCTCTCTCACTCTGCCGCGTATACTCATTTTGATAAATTGCCATTGTTACCTTTCTTAGAGGAAACAGATGTTTAATGTTTGTGTGTGTAGACAAATGCAATAGCAAAAAATGTAAGAATAATATTTAGATAACACAAATTTATTAAATTTTTTTAAGCTTAAATGAACAAGTAAATAGTTGGTTAAGAACATGCACATCCATGCAACAAAGGGTCAACGCTTCGCAAAAGTTCATAGCAGTCAGCTTCACACCGATAAAGTTGCCAGATTATGCAAAAGAGGCGATCAATAATTGTTTACATTGAAAAATTATATTTAGATAAAAGATACGCAGAATGCATGTATTAATTAGTTTAACTCTAAGCTTTCGATTTAAGTTTCAACAAGTAAAAATGAAATGAAATTTGTATACATTTACAAAAGAATGGCACCGCTACTCAACAGTTCATAGCAGGCAGCTATCTTTCGTTAATCTTAAAAGAATCAATAAGTGGACAATAAATAGGCAGCCCTATGTGAGGTTTCACAGCAGGCAGCTTGATGGCGTTTGGAGACATCGCTTAGAGTTGCCAGACTATGCAGAAGAGGCGATCAGTACTGGTGCATTTCTTTGTCTCTAAACTGAAGTTCTGCAATTACACATTTCATTGGTATGACAATCTCAACGATAACAACATTAAAATTCGAAATCGGAATGGAAATCAAAGAGGACCAAAACTTCGTCTACCAATCGACAAGCCGACAAACAAAAACGATATAGATAGTTACGGAATGGGAATGAGGAACGGGGCAAGACGATGCCAATCGTTACGAGTCGCTAGTGACAAACGGGCAAGCAGAATGAATGGATGTAATGTATAGTGGGGAGGGGGAGGCTAATTGAATTTAATTGCCCACTTAACGGTGCAATGAGCAGCTGAGTGCAAAGAGGAAAGAATAAGCACAAGAAAGGAAAAGTGAAACATGTGTGTGTGTCCAAATAACAGTGAGAAAAACAGGAGTGCTCTAATTGAGTGTGACCAACGAGCAGATACCCTGTAATCATACATAGCTTGATAAAGATAATTTTCTTATTAAAATAAAACAAAAACTGTTTGTTGAACAGCCGTCTACGCACTGTGACACGATCCCGTTGAAACCTGAATCAAAGAATCTTGTATGTCGAGCCAAAAATATCCTGCTTAGGTTTGCTCCACACATTTTGCGGGCGGTGGTCACAAAATTGGTCAACAGTTAAACCACTCTACATTACAAATCAGGCCAAAAACTAAACAATGAAAAAATCGAGTGCCTGCTCGCACACAAAAAGACAAGGATTGAGTGTTGCTACTATATTCGCTCACATTCAAAGGTCTGCGCGATCCGGTAGCAATACAGCTGCTTTTTCGCACACATTCGTAACCCATTAGGACCTAGTAGAGAGGTGCGTACCTGTTCGTACCCATGCACGCATGCTCATATGAGGCTGGGCAGCGAAGTTAAGTAAAATATTAACCTGTGTTCTGCCTTCTGGCACAAAGCAGACAATACATAGGCGCATCAAATCTACAAAAAAAAGAGCATTAGGTTATTTCTCAGAGCCTGGGAGCAGCGTGCGCAGGTCATTATTTCACTTAACTTCGCTGCGACAACTTCGCGGGAAATGTAAATCCCAGCCTCGTATGAGCATCTGTGCATGGGTGCGAACAGGTACGCACCTTTTCTAGTAGGTTATAACGGGTTATGAATATTTGCGAAAATGCAGCTACAGTACAGTGCCCTTTTTGCAATTCCCTTTTCGGCCGATCCCGTTGGAAATGAGCAACTTTTGTCTTGTATTTTGTCCATGACCTTGGTCAACATACTCTGTTCAAATTTTTCTGTGCAAGATAATTATTGCAAAAGTCACAATATAAAAAATAACAGCATTTCAAATGGTTGTTGGTATATTGATTATATTAGGAAAATGAGCAAGAAATGGCAATTTCACCTTAAGCAAAAGATTTGTAGATTTGAAAAATATTGGACTCGATTTCCTTACCATGAGTATAACTTTCGATCAGTTTTGTGACTGTCGACTATTTAGCATTTTATTAACGCATATTTGAAGAAATCATGATAAATATTCTACTTTCATATTTGTTAAGCTGAAGTTGTCATTTTCAAGTTGTAGCTGCAACCGAATGATGCATGACGATCACTTATCGATACCTATTTCGTTACTGACTCGATTAATTGCGCTCAATAGTATCGGCACACTGCCAGCTTCGTGTTGACTTATACATAACACATTTGCATTTTATTAAAGATTTCAACAACCAAATAAAATGTCATCCGTAAATGCACACCAAGAAGAGATTCGCAGTGGAAACGCGGCAGCGTCCACATCGATGAATATGGCGGAGAATAAGCTGGAGTCTTTGTCTTTGTCGAGGGATTCCAGTGTGGGCAGCCATGCAGACGCCTTATTGAAGCGAATGCAACAATTTGTGGAAGAGGAGCAGCTGTGCGATGTGGTTCTCGTCGCTGGCATTGATGGCAAACGGGTGTCCGCTCATCGCTTGGTGCTCGCAGCCTCGAGTGAATATTTTTCGGCAATGTTTAGCGGACAGATGCGTGAGAGCAAGGAGCACGAGGTGACCCTTGGCGAGGTGCATGGCGATGAGTTGCAGCTGCTCGTCCAGCACTGTTACACCGGGAGCATTGAGCTGCACGAGGACACTGTCGAGCCGCTGCTGGCCACCGCCAACCTGCTGCAGCTGATCCCTGTGGTGACGGCATGCTGGAATTTTCTCGCCCGCCAGCTGCACCCATCCAATTGTTTGGGATTCGCATACTTGGCGGAGAAGCAGAGCTGCACAGAGCTGCTGCGAGTGGCGCAGGAGTACATCTGCCAGCACTTTATGGAGGTGTGCCACAATGAGGAGTTCTTTCAGCTAAACGTCAATCAGCTGGGCAAGCTGCTGTCCAGCGATGAGCTCAAAGTGCCAACCGAGCAGGATGCCTTCTACTCTATGATGTCGTGGGTGCGCCACGATGCGCCCACTCGAGAGCAGCACATGCCCGAGCTGCTGGCCAAGGTGCGTCTGCCCCTGTTGGATCCATCCTTCATTGCGGATCACGTGGAGAAGGTATGCAGCGCCAGCAACGAGTGCCACCAACTGCTGTTAGAGGCCTTCAAGTGGCATGCACTGTCCCCCGAGCGCCGTTCGCTCATTGCCGCCACCGAACGAACCAAGCCCCGCAAATACACTGCTGTCGACCAATTGCTGGTTATGTGTGGCTACGATAATAACGACTGGGTCGCCACCATTGAGAGCTACTGTCCGTGGCTGAACAAGTGGACGACTTGGGAGCACACGATCAATTGCGGTTCGGACTTTGGCGCCGCTGTCATGGACAACAAACTGATTTTGGTAGGCGGAACTGTTGATGGGAGAGAATTGCGCACTGCGAGGAGCCTCGACCTAAACACGATGGCCTGCGTGTCACTTAATCCAATGGGAACGGCACGGCATGACCCAGGCGTTGCAGTGCTGGATGGACACCTCTATGCGGTCAACGGATTCTCTAATGGGGAATCTCTGAACACGGTTGAACGCTATGATCCCATTGCGTGCACCTGGAGCTATGTGTCACCGATGTCCGAGAATCGTACACGCCCTGGAGTTGCAGTGTTGAGCAGCCGCCTCTATGCCATTGGCGGACTCGGCCTACACTCTGTCGAATGCTATGATCCACAAACAAACAAATGGAGTCATCGGGCGCCAATGAATCGCAACAAAGGTCGCGTTGGTGTCGCTGTTTCAAATGGATACATCTATGCCATGGGTGGCAGTTGTAAGGAAACCGGTAATTTCTCAAATATCGTGGAACGTTATGATCCAGCTACTGACACGTGGACACTGTTTTGCTCTCTGGCAGTGGGACGCCATGGGATCGGTTGTGGTCTCCTTGGAGATCGTTTGATTGCCGTTGGCGGATATGATGGGAATCGTGTGCGCAGCGTTGTGGAGGAGTACGATCCGGTACGCAATGCCTGGAATAAACTGGCGCCAATTTCGATTCCTCGTTGCGGCGCCCTTGTCGTTGCCATTCCGAACATAACACCACCACCAGCAGCCAAGGATGGATCCAAACCAGCTTAAGCGTCCCACAAATATGTAATGAAAGAAACTATCCTAATAATAATAATACAATCTTAATGATATTAACTACAATAATAATAATAATAAATGAATCGTTTCTAGGAGAAGCTGCAAAATGTAAATGAAATTTCCGATCAGAGACGAACACAATTGATAGAATAACGGATACCCTGCACTGAGCCTTAATATATTATTATTTGTAGTTGGGTTAGGTTAGATGGTTGCTGACACACGTAGGACACGCTAGATCCATTGCATAATCTTGTTGGATCTGACTCCATTTCTGTGGCACTCGTGTGAGTGGGTGAGCTTAGCTGAGGTGGTTCTCTAGCCAGGTCTGGTCGGTCATATGATCTCTATGATAGACTAGGTGGAAAGTGGCTTCCCAGAGTAGCGATGTCATTATAAGGCTGGATGGATACCCTTTGGCCATTGCGGAACAGTTTATTCCACATTGATTGGAATAACCTTAGACCTCTTTGGGCAATTCAGTGATTCTCCTAAAGCTAGTACTAGTACTAGTAGAGTGTTCCAGGAGACCGATGGATAGCTGAATAAGAAGGAAGGGTGTATTCAGTTGTACCACTGGCACACAGTATGGCTCATATTTTCCATCGCTGTCCAGTGTCTTATGTACATCCTTATACATTCACATATACATCTTAAGTTATATGAGCGAACATTCCAATGCTCCATTGCATGAGTATAGCAATCAACATATGCAAGCTATGCAATAAAACAAATATAATTTAGAAATAATGATAAATATTTAAAAATCCGCATGGGCACATATGTGACCATCCAGCACATTCATGTGCAGTATATATCTGAAAGATAAAGGAAGCATTAATAAATATTCGACACCAAGAAGAAAATAGTTTTCTCTTGCATATACTTACACTGTGTTGCACTCATCCAAGTCCACATAATACTGCAATCTGGAATACAAATAATAACAAATTATTGCAGTATATATTTTATTAGTTTACAACAATAAAAGATTGGCCACACACAAGACAGATTAATATAAATATTTTACTTCTTTTAGCTGAATAACACATATGTATGCATGTGAAACACATACACTTAATTGGCGACTGCAAAAGACACACATATTTAACACACACTAAACATTTCAAACACTCTTATTAAACCTCATTAGTGTAATAATATTTGCGGTAGTCCAGCATACTCCAACTTTTATAAACAAAATGAACATATGTTTATGGCTTAACATGTGTTTGTATATCGAACAAACAAATCGATAAGCACTGATCGCCAAGCCAGGGCTGCAGTGTCTTCAAAATTGACCTTCCCAACAAAAATCAGTTAATATATTTAATGCAAAAAATTGAATGGTTTTTTTTATATTTATATTTTTGGTTATTAATTAACAACAATCTTAATTTTACAATTGTTTTGTTTGAGAAAGAAAATCAAAACATATATACGAAAAAATCGATATATCGAAATCACGATTTTCTTTTTCATGGTTTCGGTCGTTCCACTTTTTTAAATCAAGAAGAAGAAAAAACATTTAACTATTCCGTCCGTACGTGGTGTCTTAATTTCCGATTCCGGCAGCGAATCGAGTTTCACACGAACTCAGAACGAATCTTCTTTTGGCATTATCTGATTTTATCTCCTTGACTGATAAACTTAGTCAATTCGAAACCCGAGTGAATAATCAAGTCTGCATGGTAAAAAGTTGAGAAGGAATAAGAAACATTATCAAAAGCAAATAGAACAAGCAGCCAGCCCCACCTCGTTCGCCTATATCCACAGGTTGTAGTCGCCCACCTGTCTGCACAGAGGTTTTAAATTGAGATTACTTAAATTGGCCCACTTTCTTCATGGCCATCTATATCGACAATCGTCGTCTGACCGCACTATTCCACTTGAACTCCAAAACTGGTGGCGGGGACAAGTGGATCGTTCATTTCAACCTGCCGGCTCAGTTATGTAATCCCTTAAGAGAAAAGTGTTCGTCAGAAACCCTCCACCCTTTTAATTATGGCATCATATACTGACGAAGTGTAATAATTGGAGTGCTACGTCAACTAGGGGGTAGAAATACGATAAAATCGATAATTGCAAATCGGTAAAGCCACACATCTCCTGCAATCACAAATTTGATTCGTAGGTTGTTGGCGATGTCCTTCAAAGATCGGAATATGCGGCGACTGAAAGTTCGATGCCGATCAGATATCGATACTTTGCGGATATCGCTAATGACTCGATTAATTGCTCTCAATAGTATCGAATATGAATATCTCCTATATGCAATCCCACAAGTGTATGTTCATATTTAGATTTATTTTCAAATGAAACAGTTTTCATCTGAAGTGACAAATTTTGAAAAATGTTATCTTTCGAGTTGTAGTTTGAGTTATGCTGGTATGTGCATGAGATTTACACTGAAATTTAATTAATTAATTCATTTAATTAGGATCATAATCATGCAAGGCACGGCCTTATAAACATTTGATCCCAATCGAGTATCCAATGCGATATAACTGAAAGGACAAAAATATCAGCTCACATTATCTTTCGAATATTTAAACCATAAATAAAAGAAAATCCATTCTTAATTTATCAAGTTTTTCTCTGAGTGTAGCAAGTAATTGAGTGAAGTACCTTCCTTTTTATCCATGATAACTGGACAAGCACCATGCAAGGATCTCTTCTCAAAGGCGTGGGTGCCTGGGTCCATGTTGTACCAGTGGAGCACCTTGCCCCGCTCCGGCTGCACCAAAAGCTCAAGATCGGGAAAGATTGTGGCGCCACCTCTGGCCACATCATTAAGCTGAAAGGGCAAGTTGGGTTTCAGTTGGATTAAAATCAGATTCAGTTCCATCCCCACTTACATAGAATAGAATTGTGGCCATGCGATCCTCTAGATGGGGTATGCCTTGAAAATCCCAATGGGGATAGTAATGCCCACCAAAAACATACTCCAAGTACTGCAATTCGTGGCTGTCAAAACTGATGAGCAATCCGGACATATCGGCGATTCGTCTCCTAATCCGCTCCAGCAACTCCAATTGCTGCCTGCTGAGAACCAAGTCAAATATCCAAACACCGCTTGAGGAGCGGATTGATTTATTTCCACCCAGTTTCTCGACTTCTGTGCGACTTAGCTCTGATTCACATAATCGCCTCAGTTCGTCAATTTCGGAATCGTAGATTGCCTCGTGAAAGACAACCACATATGGATCCATGGATAACATTTCCATTTTGAACGGTGCCAGTCGCAGAAATGGCGACAAATCCATTTTGTAGTTGCAAAATAGTCGACTTGGTTTTGGCTTGTGCGAGGCGCCACACAGTTGAGTGTATTTCTCATCTGCCTCTTGCATCTCTGAATCGTACGGATATTCTGGTTTCTCATACTTCATCAATTCCGCAAGCAACTCTTTACTTCGCGAATTTAGTCTGGGTTCATTTGACTTCAGCAAAACATCTTCTGCCTCATTCAGTTTGCCTAAATGTACGAGTTTTTAATGGGAATTTACAGCACAATATCTTCTAAGTATCTTCTCTTCAACATATATAAATATCTTCTTCTTCCCTGATTTACCACAATTTATTGCGATTTTTTGTTGGCTTACCGTCTGCTGCCAGTGAGCGGGCTAAATACCAGGCTATATCACTGCTTGTTACGTTCAGTATATCGTTCAGATCAAATTCAGATTCAGATTCAGATCCATTGGGGGATTCATTGTCAATCAACTGACTTGCCGTTAATAGCCATTTAGTTGCATTCCCCATGTCATCCACATGGAAGGAGTGTTTGCCCAGCTCAAAGCAGTCGAGATACGAAAGCCTTGCACTATGAATAATATTCATATTCATTCATTCATTCATTCATTCATTCGTTTGAATACCCACTCGTATTGTGTGCCATCCAGCCAACCACTGGCCATTTCCATTGGATCTAGTCTAAAGGTTATCTGTATGCGATGCATGGCTCTCGTTGCCTCCTCCAGATCCTCCAGCTGCGGCAACTGCGAGCGTCTCTCCTTCATATAATCCATTTGTGCTGGCAGATCAACGGGTTAACGGGATATAGTTCCTTATAAGCTCAGAAAATATTTCATTTTAAAGTTCAATATTTACCTTGGGCAACAGGCTGTTGCATGAAGCTATCCAGTTGTGTCCAGTCTTTGGACATATGACGGATGAGTGAATAAATGTTGAGTGGATTTGAGAGGAATTCTTGCTCACGGCCCACGGCAGATTTCAGTGGCTTTGCCAGCTGCTGACTCAGTCTGCGTGAGTTGAGATCAGATTTGAAATTAGTTTACAAATTATATTGTAAATCCGATCTTCACCTGCTCAGTTTGTCCATCTTCTGCTGCATTCGCTCCACATAATTGTTGAGGTTCTCGATGAGTTCAACGTTGAGCTTGAACAGCTCTAATTTATCGCTCATGGATGTGGTGTAACTCCTCTCAGGAATACTTTCATTGGATTGACTCTGTACGAGAGTAATTACGGAAAGTATATATATATTCAGTAGAGATCGTAATACTCTGAACCACATCATCTTTGCAACTGATGTCGAAGTCTATCTCAAAGACACAATTTGTTGTATTCCGTGAGAAACCGTGAAAAGCGTGTCGAAAAGATTTGAAATACTGCAAGGTAAATTAGACAGTCGACAGTTGAAGCTGTTCCATAACTGATATCGAAGGTGAGAGATTGCATTTATTACTGATGATAAGTAAACATTAAACATTAACTATTAACAAAGAACAAATTGGAGTCTCTAAATGTGTGATTTATTTATTGATTAAATTCATCATTATAAATGTAGTGGAATAATAGTAAAGTTTTCTCAGCTTTCCCTGGGTCTAAATAATGTTTTTAAAAACTAGAAATTATGGTTATATTACGTTTATCATTTAGAAAATAATTTAAATTAGAAACATTCCCAGATGAGAAGTCAAGATGTACAGTTTGGCATTCACTGCTCAGCACTTCTGCAACAGTTTTGGTAACATTGTGAATCCATGCAAGCAGCGCACTGCTGGAGGGAAATTTTAATTTCCCTTCCGTCTTGATTAGTTTAACTTATTTATAATATTGTTAACATAAATATTGGTACTGTGTAGCAAGCATTTGGTGTTTATTATCATTCAAGGCGAGGCATGAATTTGAGGCAAGTATTTCATGTCGCTAACCTGGAACACGCAAATCCTTTAACTAGCTTTATGTCCGTTGACAGTTTCGCAAGCACTGTTTTTGCTGAACTGTTAAGTTGAGAAAGCAGTGCACTGCTTGCTAAATCAATATTCGAAAGCTAAATAAAAATCCAATTTTAACCGGTACGAACTTAGTAATCTACCTTAGTAATCTACCTTTGGTAACTGTAGCTTTCGAAATGTGGGAGATATAGGCTCTTTTTTTATATATGCCGGTCCTTGGAGAAGGTTACCACCAACTTATCTTCTTTGTTTGGTGAATCTATGCTGGGAGATATGCAGGTTTATCGATTTACACTTTCCGAAATATCGGAATTGGCTCTTATGTGGGTGTGACCATACAAATTTGTTAGCTGTTCTTAAAGCGCGTAGCACTCCAATTTAATTTAAGGTGTCGAAAAAAGTTCGTACAGACGGACAGACAGCGTGACGGACACTGCACAAAACCAATATACCAATATACCTTCGGTAAAAAAGTATAAGATTATATATATGCAGTAGGTTATTTCTCAGAGCCTGGGTCCCAGCAGCGCCTATACTGCGACGCGTCGAAAATTGTGCAAGGTTCGCGTGTCGAGCAGCGTGCGCAGGTACAACTCAGCCTCATATGAGCATCCGTGCATGGGTGCGAACAGGTACACACCTTTTCTAGTAGGTTATAACGGGTTATGAATATTTGCAAAAATGCAGCTACAGTACAGTGCACTTTTTGCAATTCCCTTTTCCGCCGATCCCGTTAGAAATGAGCAACTTTTGTTGTCTTAAGTTTTTTCTGTGCAAGATAATTATTGCATACAAAAGTCATAATATAAAAAATAACAGCGTTTCATATGGCCGTTGGTATATTAATTTCATATGTGTTAAAATAAAGTTGTCATTCTCAGGTCTGTTATCTTCAGACATATAGTCCTGCAACCGAATGATGCATGACGATCACTTATCGATACCTATTTCGTTACTGACTCGATTAATTGCGCTCAATAGTATCGGCACACTGCCAGCTTCGTGTTGACTTATACAAAATACTTTTGCATTTTATTAAAGATTTCAACAACCAAATAAAATGTCATCCGTAAATGTACACCAAGAAGAGAGTCGCAGTGGAAACGCGGCAGCGTCCACATCGATGAATATGGCGGAGAATAAGCTGGAGTCTTTGTCGAGGGATTCCAGTGTGGGCAGCCATGCAGACACCTTACTGAAGCGAATGCAACAATTTGTGGAAGAGAAGCAGCTGTGCGATGTGGTTCTCGTCGCTGGCATTGATGGCAAACGGGTGTCCGCTCATCGCTTGGTGCTCGCAGCTTCGAGTGAATATTTTGCGGCAATGTTTACCGGACAGATGCGCGAGAGCAAGGAGCGCGAGGTGACCCTTGGCGAGGTGCGTGGCGATGCGTTGCAGCTGCTCGTCCAGCACTGTTACACCGGAAGCATTGAGCTGCACGAGGACACTGTCGAGACGCTGCTGGCCACCGCCAACCTGCTGCAGCTGATCCCTGTGGTGACGGCATGTTCCAATTTTCTCGCACGCCAGCTGCACCCATCCAATTGTGTGGGATCCGCATTCTTGGCGGATCAGCATGGATGCACAGAGCTGCTACGAGTGGCGCAGGAGTACATCGGCCTGCACTTTTTGGAGGTGTGCGATAATGAGGAGTTCTTTCAGCTAAACGCCAATCAGGTGGGCAAGCTGCTGTCCAGCGATGAGCTCAATGTGCCAACCGAGGAGGACGTCTTCCACTCAATGATGTCGTGGGTGCGCCATGATGCGCCCACTCGAGAGCAGCACATGCCCGAGCTGCTCGCCAAGGTGCGTTTGCCCCTGTTGGATCCACCCTTCATTGTGGAACACGTGGAGAAGGTATGCAGCGCAAGCAACGAGTGCCAGCAACTGCTGTCTGAGGCCTTCAAGTGGCATTCATTGTCCCCCGAGCGCCGTTCGCTCATTGCTGCCACCGAACGAACCAAGCCCCGCAAATACACTGCTGTCCAATTGCTGGTTATGGGTGGCTTCAATAATGACGAGTGGGTCACCACCATTGAGAGCTACTGTCCGCGGATGAACAAATGGACGACTTGGGAGCAGACGATCGACGAACGTGAGGACTTTGGCGCCGCTTTCATGGAGAACAAACTGATTTTGATAGGCGGACGCAATGATGATTTGGAAACATTGTGCTCTGTGGAGAGCCTCGACCTAAACAGGATGGCCTGCGTTCCACTCAATCCAATGGGAACGGCACGTGAGAGACTAGGCGTTGCAGTGCTGGATGGACACCTCTATGCGGTCGGCGGATGGTCTGATGGGCAACCTCTGAACACGGTTGAACGCTATGATCCCATTGCGCGCACCTGGAGCTATGTGTCGCCGATGTCCGAGAAGCGTGAGCTCCCTGGTGTTGCGGTGTTGGGCAGCCGCCTCTATGCCATTGGCGGAATCAGCAAACGCTCAGTCGAATGCTATGATCCGCAAACAAACGAATGGAGTTTTCGGGCGCCAATGAATTACAATAAAGGTCCCGTTGGTGTCGCTGTTGCAAATGGATACATCTATGCCCTGGGTGGCTTGGACCCGACGACCTCTCGTCCCACAGATACCGTGGAACGTTATGATCCAGCTACTGATACGTGGACACTGATTTGCTCTCTGGCAGTGGGACGCAGTGGGATCGGTTGTGCTCTGCTTGGAGATCGTTTGATTGCCGTTGGCGGATGGGATGGGAATCGTGAGCACAACATTGCCGAGGAGTACGATCCGGTGCGCAATGTCTGGAATGAACTGGCGCCAATTTCGATTCCTCATTCCAAAGCCCTTGTCTTTGCCATTCCGTACCGAATACCACCACCAGCAGGCAAGGATGGATCCAAACCAGCTTAAGCGTCCCACAAATATGTAATTAAAGAAACTATCCTAATAATAATAATGTAATCATAATGATATAATAGTAATAATAATATTAATAATAAATGACACGTTTCTAGCAGAAGCTGTGATAGAATAACCGATACCCTGCACTCAGCCTTAATATATTATTATTTGTAGTTGGGTTAGATGGTTGCTGACACACATAGGACACGATAGATCCGTTGCATATCCTTGTGGGATCTGACTCCATATCTGTGGCACTCGTGTGTGTGGGTGAGCTTAGCTCAGGTGGTTTTCTAGCCAGGTCAGGAGAGTCATATGTTCTCTTTGATAGACTAGGTAGAAAGTGGCATCCCAGGGTGGCGAAGTCATTATAAGGCCGGATGGATACCCACTGGCCATTGCGGAGCAGTTTGTGCGACTTAGATCTCGTCAGGATTTCCATTTTACGATTGCACAGCTGAAAACAAAAAGAGGGAGTTTAATTTGTGTTACGGTTTGAAATTGAGATCGGGCGGTTGATCAGGAAGATAACCCATTGGGATCCATCGTTATACCATTTAATGATGTGTGGTTGCTAACCCTCATCAATTACTGAAGATTTTGAAATGGTTGGGGGCGGGAGTGGGTGTGGCTGAGAAAAATTATGGAGAATGTGCTTCTTCCAATATTGACATATTTATCCCTTGCCACATTTAACTGCAATGCTCCCGTGACCAAAAAGCGCAAAACGGCCGGCAATTCTACATCGGGCGATAAATGCGAATCTGCATTTTTTGTAAATGTAAAAATTAATAAATTTAAAAAGTACAATTTTGTGGCGATATTTTATTATATTCATTTCTGCAACTCACTCTGCTTCTTCTACGTTGAGCACACACATTTGAGCACGCAAATATTTCCTTTTCCTCAGCTTATATTCTTTTGCCTTCTTTGCGCCTCCACGATGGCAACTGGGAATATTAATGGCATTTTTAAATATTTTATTTTAAGCAGCTTATTTTATTTAGAATCAAATACGAAAAATCAAAATCAGCTGTCTTAGAGATGTCAGCTGATCGCGTCTCATACTAGAGTTGCCAAGTCGATACATGAAAAAAAGCACGATAATCGAGTGCGTACTTTGAGTACGAACATATGTTCTTTGTGCCAATTGCAAATATAAATGGCATTGATTATTATTTATTTTTTTATTATTATTATTTATTATTAGTTGCTTATTTAATAGTTTTACAAATATACGCAATCAGCTGTGTGCGGGATGTGACTTGAATACTTACGTTGCCACATCGATAAATTAAAGACACGCTGAGCAGCATTTAAGAGAGAACTATTCTCACCAAACAAAAGCTTAGCATATATTAAGGGTGTTCCCTTAATGTTTATGTTGTTGCTTGAGCATATCAACTTATATGTATTAGAGAAGAGTTTTAATCTGTAAGATCACAGAGATGTTCTCTTGAGTCTGGGCCTATCGGAAGATGTCCCGAAAGGATTCGATTGATTCCTTTCTTTTAATTTCCCAGTTCGCCTTCTTCTGATTTAAGAAGTTGTCCGTTATCGGGAGGCTTAAAGAAAGCTCAAATTCAAGATACATGTCGGATCAGAGAAAGAGTGTTCGTTTATGAGATTTACACTGAAATTTAATTAATTCATTTAATTAAGATCATAATCATGCAAGGCACGGCCTTATAAACATTTGATCCCAATCGAGTATCCAATGCGATATAACTGAAAGGACAAAAATATATAACATATATATATTAATAAAAGAAAATCCATTCTTAATTTAACAAGTTTTTCTCTGAGTGTAGCAAGTAATTGAATGAAGTACCTTCCTTTTTATCTATGATAACTGGACAAGCACCATGCAAGGATCTCTTCTCAAAGGCGTGGGTGCCTGGGTCCATGTTGTACCAGTGGAGCACCTTGCCCCGCTCCGGCTGCACCAAAAGCTCAAGATCGGGAAAGATTGTGGCGCCACCTCTGGCCACATCATTAAGCTGAAAGGGCAAGTTGGGTTTCAGTTGGATTAAAATCAGATTCAGTTCCATCCCCACTTACATAGAATAGAATTGTGGCCATGCGATCCTCTAGATGCGGTATGCCTTGAAAATCCCAATGGGGATAGTAATGCCCACCAAAAACATACTCCAAGTACTGCAATTCGTGGCTGTCAAAATTGATGAGCAATCCGGACATATCGGCGATTTGTCTCCTAATCCGCTCCAGCAACTCCAATTGCTGCCTGCTGAGAACCAAGTCAAACATCCAAACACCGCTTGAGGAGCGGATTGATTTATTTCCACCCAGTTTCTCGACTTCTGTGCGACTTAGCTCTGATTCACATAATCGCCTCAGTTCGTCAATTTCGGAATCGTAGATCGCCTCGTGAAAGACAACCACATATGGATCCATGGATAACATTTCCATTTTGAACGGTGCCAAATCCATTTTGTAGTTGCAAGATAGTCGACTTGGGGGGGAGGCGCCACACAGTTGAGTGTATTTCTCATCTGCCTCTTGCATCTCTGAATCGTACGGATATTCTGGTTTCTCTTCTAAGTATCTTCTCCTCAACATATATAAATATCTTCTTCTTCCCTGATTTACCACAATTTATTGCGATTTTTTGTTGGCTTACCGTCTGCTGCCAGTGAGCGGGCTAAATACCAGGCTATATCACTGCTTGTTACGTTCAGTATATCGTTCGACGATCAGATTCAGATTCAGATCCATTAAGGGATTCATTGTCAATCAACTGACTTGCCGTTAACAGCCATTTAGTTGCATTCCCCATGTCATCCACATGGAAGGAGTGTTTGCCCAGCTCAAAGCAGTCGAGATACGAAAGCCTTGCACTATGAATAATATTCATATTCATTCATTCATTCATTCATTCATTCGTTTGAATACCCACTCGTATTGTGTGCCATCCAGCCAACCACTGGCCATTTCCATTGGATCTAGTCTAAAGGTTATCTGTATGCGATGCATGGCTCTCGTTGCCTCCTCCAGATCCTCCAGCTGCGGCAACTGCGAGCGTCTCTCCTTCATATAATCCATTTGTGCTGGCAGATCAACGGGTTAACGGGATATAGTTCCTTATAAGCTCAGAAAATATTTCATTTGAAAGTTCAATATTTACCTTGGGCAACAGGCTGTTGCATGAAGCTATCCAGTTGTGTCCAGTCTGTGGACATATGACGGATGAGTGAATAAATGTTGAGTGGATTTGAGAGGACTCAGTCTGCGTGAGTTGAGATCAGATTTGAAATTAGTTTACAAATTATATTGTAAATCCGATCTTCAATCACCTGCTCAGTTTGTCCATCTTCTGCTGCATTCGCTCCACATAATTGTTGAGGTTCTCGATGAGGTCAACGTTGAGTTTGAACAGCTCTAATTTATCGCTCATGGATGTGGTGTAACTCCTCTCAGGAATACTTTCATTGGATTGACTCTGTACGAGAGTAATTACGGAAAGTATATATATATTCAGTAGAGATCGTAATACTCTGAACCACATCATCTTTGCAACTGATGTCGAAGTCTATCTCAAAGACACAATTTGTTATATTCCGGGAGAAACCGTGAAAAGCGTGTCGAAAAGATTTGAAATACTGCAAGGTAAATTAGACAGTCGACAGTTGAAGCTGTTCCATAACTGATATCGAAGGTGAGAGATTGCATTTATTACTGATGATAAGTAAACATTAAACATTAACTATTAACAAAGAACAAATTGGAGTCTCTAAATGTGTGATTTATTTATTGATTAAATTCATCATTATAAATGTAGTGGAATAATAGTAAAGTTTTCTCAGCTTTCCCTGGGTCTAAATAATATTTTTAAAAACTAGAAATTATGGTTATATTACGTTTATCATTTAGAAAATAATTTAAATTAGAAACATTCCCAGATAAGAGGTCAAGATGTACAGTTTGGCATTCACTGCTCAGCACTTCTGCAACAGTTTTGGGTACAGTGTGAAGTACATGCAAGCAGCGCACTGCTGGAGGGAAATTTTAATTTCCCTTCCGTCTTGATTAGTTTAACTTATTTATAATATTGTTAACATAAATATTGGTACTGTGTGGCAAGCATTTGGTGTTTATTATCATTCAAGGCCAGACATGAATTTGAGGCAAGTATTTCATGTCGCTACAAGTGTCCCGTGTTATTAACCTGGAACACTCAAATCCTTTAACTAGCTTTATGTCCGTTGACAGTTTCGCAAGCACTGTTTTCGCTTAACTGTTAAGTTGAGAAAGCAGTGCACTGCTTGCTAAATCAATATTCGAAAGCTAAATAAAAATCAAATTTTAACCGGTACGAACTTAGTAATCTACCTTTGTAATCTACCTTTGGTAACTGTAGCTCTTAAAATGTGGGAGATATAGGCTCTTTTTTTGTATATGCCTATCCTTGGAGAAGGTTACCGCCAACTTATCTTCTTTGTTTGGTGAATCTATGCTGGGGGATATGCAGATTTATCGATTTACACTTTCCGAAATATCGGAATTGGCTATTATGTGGGCGTGGCTATACCAATTTGTAAGCTGTTCTTAAAGGCGGCTACAAAATTTGACGAACCTAACTTAAAAACGGCGGAAGATACAGCCATTTAAAAATTTTGGGGTCGTAGACCTGGGGTCGGCGGAGATGGGTGTAGCATATCCCAATCTTTGGCATATTCCAATTTTTACACTTCGTCTAACACGGGCACAGACCAGTATATGTTCCAAGTTTCAAGTCTCAATCTCTTAAGGTGTCGAAAAAAGTTGCGTTCGTACAGACGGACAGACAGCGTGACGGACACTGCACAAAATCAATATACCATATTTTAGATTTGTAATATTAGGATCCGATTTCCTTACCATGAGTATAACTTTCGATCAGTTTTAATGCATATTTGAAGAAATCATGATAAATAGTCTACTTTCAAATTTGTTATGCTGAAGATGTCATTTTCAGGTTGTAGCTGCAACCGAATGATGCATGACGATCACTTATCGATACCTATTTCGTTACTGACTCGATTAATTGCGCTCAATAGTATCGGCACACTGCCGGCTTCGTGTTGACTTATACGAAATACTTTTGCATTTTATTAAAGAATTCAACAACCAAATAAAATGTCATCCGTAAATGGACACCAAGAAGAGATTCGCAATCGAGAGTCGACAGCGTCCACATCGATGAATATGGCGGAGAATAAGCTGGAGTCTTTGTCGAGGGATTCCAGTGTGGGCAGCCATGCAGACGCCTTATTGCAGCGAATGCAACAATTTGTGGAAAAGAAGCAGCTGTGCGATGTGGTTCTCATCGCTGGCATTGATGGCAAACGGGTGTCCGCTCATCGCTTGGTGCTCGCAGCTTCGAGTGAATATTTTGCGGCAATGTTTACCGGACAGATGCGCGAGAGCAAGGAGCGCGAGGTGACCCTTGGCGAGGTGCGTGGCGATGCGTTGCAGCTGCTCGTCCAGCACTGTTACACCGGAAGCATTGAGCTTCACGAGGACACTGTCGAAACTCTGCTGGACACCGCCAACCTGCTGCAGCTGATCCCTGTGGTGACGGCATGTTCCAATTTTCTCGCACGCCAGCTGCACCCATCCAATTGTTTGGGATCCGCATTCTTGGCGGATCAGCATGGATGCACAGAGCTGCTACGAGTGGCGCAGGAGTACATCGGCCTGCACTTTTTGGAGGTGTGCCACAATGAGGAGTTCTTTCAGCTAAACGCCAATCAGTTGGGCAAGCTGCTGTCCAGCGATGAGCTCACTGTGCCGACCGAGCAGGATGTCTTTCACTCAATGATGTCGTGGGTGCGCCATGATGCGCCCACTCGTGAGCAGCACATACCCAAGCTGCTCGCCAAGGTGCGTCTGCCCCTGTTGGATCCATCCTTCATTGCGGATCACGTGGAGAAGGTATGCAAAGCCAGCAACGAGTGCCAGCAACTGCTGTCGGAGGCCTACAAGTGGCATGCACTGTCTCTCGAGCGCCGTTCGCTCATTGCTGCCACCGAACAAACCAAGCCCCGCAGATACACTGCTGTCGGCCAATTGCTGGTTATGGGTGGCTTCAAAAATGACAAGTGGGTCACCACCATTGAGAGCTACTGTCCGCGGATGAACAAATGGACGACTTGGGAGCAGACGATCGATGGGCGTCAGAATTTTGGCGCTGCTGTCTTGCAGAACAAACTGATTTTGGTAGGCGGACGCAATGATGATATGGAAGCATTGTGCTCTGTGGAGAGCCTCGACCTAAACACGATGGCCTGCGTGCCACTCAATCCAATGGGAACGGCCCGTCAGAGCCTAGGCGTTGCAGTGCTGGATGGATACCTCTATGCGGTCGGCGGATTCTCTAATGGGCAACATCTGAACACCGTTGAACGCTATGATCCCATTGCGCGCACCTGGAGCTATGTATCGCCGATGTCCGAGAAGCGGTGTGTTGTTGCGGTGTTGGGCAGCTGCCTCTATGCCATTGGCGGAATCGGCCTACAATCGATGGAAAGATACGATACGAAAACAAACGAATGGAGTCTTCGGGCGCCAATGAATCGCAAAAGACGTTCCGTTGATGTCGCTGTTGCAAATGGATACATCTATGCCTTGGGTGGCTTGGATAAGGAAACCCGTTATTACTCAAATATCGTGGAACGTTATGATCCAGCTACTGATACATGGACACTGATGTGCTCTCTGGCAGTGGGACGCAAAGGGATCGGTTGTGCTCTGCTTGGAGATCGTTTGATTGCCGTTGGCGGATGGGATGGGAATCGTGTGCTCAACAATGTCGATGAGTACGATCCGGTGCGCAATGCATGGAATGAACTGGCGCCAATTTCGAGTCCTCGTTACCACGCCCTTGTCTTTGCCATTCCGAACATAATACCACCACCAGCAGCCAAGGATGGATCCAAACCAGCTTAAGCGTCCTTCAAATATGCAATTAAAGAAACTATCCTAATAATAATAATGTAATCATAATGATATAATAGTAATAATAATAATAATAATAAATGAAACGTTTCTAGCAGAAGCTGTGATAGAATAACGGATACCCTGCACTGAGCCTTAATATATTATTTGTAGTTGGATTAGGTTAGATGGTTGCTGACACACACAGGACACGCCAGATCCGTTGCATAACCTTGTGGGATCTGACTCCATTTCTGTGGCACTCGTGTGAGTGGGTGATTGCGTTATTGCGAATTTGTGTGCTCTGCTGGAAAATAACATCCGGAAGCACAGCATCCAGCAAAGATCTCAAAAATGCTCTGCTGGATGAGTGGAGCAGAATCAGCCCAGAAGCTACCAGCAAGTTGGTATCTTCCTTGAATAATAGGTTAAGCGAAATTGTTAAGGCTAAAGGATATCATACTAAGTATTAACATCCTTATTCAAGTTTTTATACAGAAAATACATTACTTTTTTAAGACTGCACGAAACAAGCAATAAACCAAAAAGAGGATACTAAGGTAAGGAAACCTCAGTCAATTTCTGAAAAATAATAAATAATTATTTATTTATGGCAGGCAATTACGTTATTTCTTTGACACTGGTCGACTTGAGCTGTCTCTCACTGTATATATGCATTAGGTTATTTCTCACAGCCTGGGTCCCAGCAGCGCCCAGACTGCGACGCGTCGAAAATTGTGCAAGGTTCGCGTGTCGAGCAGCGTGCGCAGGTACAACCCAGCCACATATGAGCATCCGTGCATGGGTTATACCGTTATAACGGGTTATGAATATTTGCGAAAATGCAGCTACAGTAACAGTGCACTTTTTGCAATTCCCTTTTCGGTCGATCCCGTTAGAAATGAGCAACTTTTGTTGTCGTCCATTTTGTCCATGACCTTGCTCAACATACTCTGTTCAAATTTTTCTGTGCAAGATAATTATTGCATACAAAAGTCATAATATAAAAAATAACAGCATTTCATATGGATTATACAGCTTAAGAAAAAAGATTTGTAGTAGATTTGAAAAATACTGGATTCGATTTCCTTATAATGAGTTTAACTTTCGATCAGTTTTGTGACTGTCGACTATTTAGCATTTTATTAACGCATATTTGAAGAAATCATGATAAATAGTCTACTTTCATATTTGTTAAGCTAAAGTTGTCATTTTCAAGTTGTAGCTGCAACCGAATGATGCATGACGATCACTTATCGATACTCATTTCGTTACTGACTCGATTAATTGCGCTCAACATTATCGGCACTCTGTCAGCTTCGTGTTGACTTATACGAAATACTTTTGCATTTTATTAAAGATTTCAACAACCAAATAAAATGTCATCCGTAAATGGACCCCAAAAAGAGAGTCGCAGTGGAGACTCGACAGCGTCCACATCGATGAATATGGCGGAGAATAAGCTGGAGTCCTTGTCGAGGGATTCCAGTGTGGGCAGCCATGCAGACGCCTTATTGCAGCGAATGCAACAATTTTTGGAAGAGAAGCAGCTGTGCGATGTGGTTCTGATCGCTGGCATTGATGGCAAACGGGTGTCCGCTCATCGCTTGGTGCTCGCAGCTTCGAGTGAATATTTTTCGGCAATGTTTTCTGGACAGATGCGCGAGAGCAAGGAGCACGAGGTGACCCTTGGCGAGGTGTGTGGCGATGCGTTGCAGTTGCTCGTCCAGCACTGCTACACCGGAAGCATTGAGCTGCACGAGGACACTGTCGAGACGCTGCTGGACACCGCCAACCTGCTGCAGCTGATCCCTGTGGTGACGGCATGCTGCAATTTTCTCGAACGCCAGCTGCACCCATCCAATTGTTTGGGATTCGCATACTTGGCGGAGAAGCAGAGCTGCACAGAGCTGCTGCGAGTGGCGCAGGAGTACATCTGCCTGCACTTTATGGAGGTGTGCCACAACGAGGAGTTCTTTCAGCTAAACGCCAATCAGCTGGGCAAGCTGCTGTCCAGCGATGAGCTGTGTGTGCCATCCGAGGAGGATGTCTTTCACTCGATGATGTCGTGGGTGCGCCACGATGCGCCCACTCGTGAGCAGCACATACCCGAGCTGCTGGCCAAGGTGCGTCTGCCTCGGTTGGATTCATCCTTCATTGCGGATCACGTGGAGAAGGTATGCAGAGCCAGCAACGAGTGCCGCCAACTGCTGTTGGAGGCCTTCAATTGGCATGCACTATCCCCCGAGCGCCGTTCGCTCATTGCTGCCACCGAACAAACCAAGCTACGCAAATACACTGCTGTCCAATTGCTGGTTATGGGTGGCCGCAATAATGGCCGCTGGGTCACCACCATTGAGAGCTACTGTCCGCGGCTGAACAAGTGGACGACTTGGAAGCATACGATCCATGGGCGTGAGTACTTTGGCGCCGCTGTCTTGCAGAACAAACTGATTTTGGTAGGCGGACGCAAGGATGGCGATGCATTGTGCTCTGTGGAGAGCCTCGACCTAAACACGATGGCCTGCGTGCCACTCAATCCAATGGGAACGCCACGTCGTAGTGTAGGCGTTGCAGTGCTGGATGGACACCTCTATGCGGTCGGCGGATTCTCTAATGGGCAACATCTGAACACGGTTGAACGCTATGATCCCATTGCGCGCACCTGGAGCTATGTGTCGCCGATGTCCGAGAAGCGTGTGCAGCCTGGTGTTGCGGTGTTGGGCAGCCGCCTCTATGCCATTGGCGGACTCGGCCTACACTCTGTCGAATGCTATCATCCGCAAATAAACGAATGGAGTCTTCGGGCGCCAATGAATTACAATATAGATCCCGTTGGTGTCGCTGTTGCAAATGGATACATCTTTGCCGTGGGTGGCTGGCATAAGGAAACCAATAATTTATCAAATATCGTGGAACGTTATGATCCAGCTACTGACACGTGGACACTGATTTGCTCTCTGGCAGTGGGACGCAGTCAGATCGGTTGTGCTCTGCTTGGAGATCGATTGGTTGCCGTTGGCGGATGGGATGGGAGTCGCACGCTCGACAATGTCGAGGAGTACGATCCGGTGCGCAATGTCTGGAATAAACTGGCGCCAATTTCGATTCCTCGTCGCGAAGCCCTTGTCTTTGCCATACCGCGCATAATACCACCACCAGCAGCCAAGGATGGATCCAAACCAGCTTAAGCGTCCTAAAAATATGTAATGAAAGAAACAATCCTAATAATAATAATGTAATCATAATGATATAATAGTAATAATTATAATAATAATAAATGACACGTTTCTAGCAGAAGCTGTGATAGAATAACGGATACCCTGCACTCGGCCTTAATATATTATTATTAGTAGTTGGATTAGGTTCGATGGTTGCTGACACACATAGGACACGCTAGATCCGTTGCATAACCTTGTGGGATCTGACTCCATTTCTGTGGCACTCATGTGAGTGGATGAGCTTAGCTCAGGTGGTTCTCTATCCAGGTCTTATCGGTCATATGGTGTCTATGACAGACTCGGTAGAAAGTGGCTTCCCAAGGTAGCGAAGTCACTATAAGGCTGGATGGATACCCACTGGCCATTGCGGAGCAGTTTATTCAACATTGATTGGAATAACTTCAGACCTCTTTGGGCAATTCAGTGATTCTCTTAAAGCTAGTCCTAGTTGAGTGTTCCAGGAGACTGATGGATAGCTGAATAAGAAGGAAGGGTGTATTCTGTTGTACCACTGGCACACAGTATGGCTCATATTTTCCATCGCTGTCCAGTGTCTTATGTACATCCTTATACATTCACATATACATCTTAAGTTATATGAGCGAACATTCCAATGCTCCAATGCATGAGTATAGCAATCAACATATGCAAGCTATGCAATTAAACAAATATAATTTAGAAATAATGATAAATATTTAAAAATCCGCATGGGCACATATGTGACCATCCAGCACATTCATGTGCAGTGTATATCTGAAAGATAAAGGAAGCATTAATAAATATTCGACACCAAGAAGAAAATAGTTTTCTCTTGCATATACTTACACTGTGTTGCACTCATCCAAGTCCACATAATACTGCAATCTGGAATACAAATATTATTATTATTTTCCAACAATAAAAGATTGGCCACACACAAGACAGATTAATATAAATATTTTACTTCTTTTAGCTGAATAACACATATGTGTGCATGTGACACACATACACTTAATTGGCGACTGCAAAGGACACACATATTCAACACACACTAAACATTTCAAACACTCTTATTAAACCTCATTAGTGTAATAATATATGCGGTAGTCCAGCATATTCCAACTCTTATAAACAAAATGAACATATGTTTATGGCTTAACATATGTTTGTATATCGTACCAACAAATCGATAAGCACTGATCGCCAAACCAGGGCTGCAGTGTCTTCAAATTGTTTGTTCCGCGATCACCGTCCCAACAACAACCAGCTAAGATATATAATGCACAAAATTGAATGTTAATTGAATGTTAATTTTTATATTATTAATTAAACAATAAATTAATAACAATCTTAATTCTAAAATTGTTTTGTTTGAGAAATAAAATCAAAACATATAAACGAAAAAAACAATATATCGAAATCACGATTTTCTTTTTCATGGTTTCCATCGTTCCACTTTCTTAGCAAGGTAAATTAATTGTACCGTTTCCCTCCAGGATAATATCCGTTAACTGTGAGCACACAGCATGTCTACAAATCAAGAAGAAGAAAAAACGTTTAACTGTTCCGTCCGTTCGTGGAGTCAGAAGCGCTTCTTCATTTCCAATTCCGGCAGCGAATCGAGTTTCACACGAACTCAGAGCGAATCTTCTTTTGGCATTATCTGATTTTATCTCCTTGACTGATAAACTTAGTCAATTCGAAACCCGATTGAATAATCAAGTCTGCATGGTAAAAAGTTGAGAAGGAATACGAAACATTATCAAAAGCAAATAGAACACATAGCCGGCCCCACACCGTTCGCCTATATCCAGAGGTTGTAGTCGCCCACCTGTCTGCACAGAGGTTTTAAATTGAGATTACTTAAATTGGCCCACTTTCGGCGATCTCTTCATGGCCATCTATATCGACAATCGCCGTCTGACCGCACTATTCCACTTGAACTCCAAAACTGGTGGCGGGGACAAGTGGATCGTTCTTTTCAACCTGCCGGCTCAGTTATGTAATCCCTTAAGAGAAAGAGTGTTCGTCAGAAACCATCCACCCTTTTAATTGATCGCTAATGGTGTATGTATAATTGGAGTGCTTCCTTTTTATCCATGATAACTGGACAAGCACCATGCAAGGATCTCTTCTCAAAGGCGTGGGTGCCTGGGTCCATGTTGTACCAGTGGAGCACCTTGCCCCGCTCCGGCTGCACCAAAAGCTCAAGATCGGGAAAGATTGTGGCGCCACCTCTGGCCACATCATTCAGCTGAAAGGGCAAGTTGGGTTTCAGTTGGATTAAAATCAGATTCAGTTCCATCCCCACTTACATAGAATAGAATTGTGGCCATGCGATCCTCTAGATGGGGTATGCCTTGAAGATCCCAATGGGGATAGTAATGCCCACCAAAAACATACTCCAAGTACTGCAATTCCTGGCTGTCAAAATTGATGAGCAATCCGGACATGTCAGCGATTCGCCTCCTAATCCGCTCCAGCAACTCCAATTGCTGCCTGCTGAGAACCAAGTCAAATATCCAAACACCGCTTGAGGAGCGGATTGATTTATTTCCACCCAGTTTCTCGACTTCTGTGCGACTTAGCTCTGATTCACATAATCGCCTCAGTTCGTCAATTTCGGAATCGTAGATCGCCTCGTGAAAGACAACCACATATGGATCCATGGATAACATTTCCATTTTGAACGGTGCCAGTCGCAGAAATGGCGACAAATCCATTTTGTAGTTGCAAAATAGTCGACTTGGTTTTGGCTTGTGCGAGGCGCCTCACAGTTGAGTGTATTTCTCATCTGCCTCATGCATCTCTGAATCGTACGGATATTCTGGTTTCTCATACTTCATCAATTCCGCAAGCAACTCTTTACTTCGCGAATTTAGTCTGGGTTCATTTAACTTTAGCAAAACATCTTCTGCCTCAGTCAATTTGCCTAAATGTACGAGTTTTTAATGGGAATTTACAGCACAATATCTTCTAAGTATCTTCTCCTCAACATATATAAATATCTTCTTCTTCCCTGATTTACCACAATTTATTGCGATTTTTTGTTGGCTTACCGTCTGCTGCCAGTGAGCGGGCTAAATACCAGGCTATATCACTGCTTGTTACGTTCAGTATATCGTTCAGATCAGATTCAGATTCAGATTCAGATCCATTGGGGGATTCATTGTCAATCAACTGACTTGCCGTTAACAGCCATTTAGTTGCATTCCCCATGTCATCCACATGGAAGGAGTGTTTGCCCAGCTCAAAGCAGTCGAGATACGAAAGCCTTGCACTATGAATAATATTCATATTCATTCATTCATTCATTCATTCATTCATTCGTTTGAATACCCACTCGTATTGTGTGCCATCCAGCCAACCACTGGCCATTTCCATTGGATCTAGTCTAAAGGTTATCTGTATGCGATGCATGGCTCTCGTTGCCTCCTCCAGATCCTCCAGCTGCGGCAACTGCGAGCGTCTCTCCTTCATATAATCCATTTGTGCTGGGAGATCAAAATATATGGTTAACGGGATATAGTTCCTTATAAGCTCAGAAAATATTTCATTTTAAAGTTCAATATTTACCTTGGGCAACAGGCTGTTGCATGAAGCTATCCAGTTGTGTCCAGTCTGTGGACATATGACGGATGAGTGAATAAATGTTGAGTGGATTTGAGAGGACTCAGTCTGCGTGAGTTGAGATCAGATTTGAAATTAGTTTACAAATTATATTGTATCGATCTTCAATCACCTGCTCAGTTTGTCGATCTTCTGCTGCACTTGCTCCACATAATTGTTGAGGTTCTCGATGAGGTCAACGTTGAGTTTGAACAGCTCTAATTTATCGCTCATGGATGTGGTGTAACTCCTCTCAGGAATACTTTCATTGGATTGACTCTGTACGAGAGTAGTTAATGCTGAAAGTATATATTCAGTAGAGATCGTAATACTCTGAACCACATCATCTTTGCAACTGATGTCGAAGTCTATCTCAAAGACACAATTTGTTGTATTCCGTGAGAAACCGTGAAAAGCGTGTCGGAAAGATTTGAAATACTGCAAGGTAAATTAGACAGTCGACAGTTGAAGCTGTTTCAGAACTAGAATGTTTTAACTCTGATATCGAAGGTGAGAGATTGCATTTATTACAGATGATAGGTAAACATTAAACATTAACTATTAACAAAGAACAAATTGGAGTCTCTAAATGTGTGATTTATTTATTGATTAAATTCATCATTATAAATGTAGTGAAATAATAGTAAAGTTTTCTCAGCTTTCCCTGGGTCTAAATAATATATTTAAAAACTAGAAATTATGGTTATATTACGTTTAGTATTTAGAAAATAATTTAAATTAAAAACATTTCCAGATGAGAAGTCAAGATGCACAGTTTGGCATTCATTGCTCAGCACTTCTGCAACAGTTTTGGGTACAGTGTGAAGAACATGCAAGCAGCGCACTGCTGGAGGGAAATTTTAATTTCCCTTCCGTCTTGATTAGTTTAACTTATTTATAATATTGTTAACATAAATATTGGTACTGTGTAGCAAGCATTTGGTGTTTATTATCATTCAAGGCCAGACATGAATTTGAGGCAAGTATTTCATGTCGCTACAAGTGTCCCGTGTTATTAACCTGTAACACTCAAACTTTGACAGTTTCGCAAGCACTGTTTTTGCTGAACTGTTAAGTTGAGAAAGCAGTGCACTGCTTGCTGAATCAATATTCGAAAGCTAAATAAAAATCAAATTTTAACCGGTACGAACTTAGTAATCTATCTTAGTAATCTACCTTTGGTAACTGTAGCTTTTAAATGTGGGAGATATATGCTCTTTTTTTGTGTATGCCTATCCTTGGAGAAGATTACCACCAAGTTATCTTCTTTGTTTGGAGAATCTATGATTAAAATTGTGGGAGATATTTTCCGAAATATCGGAATTTGGCGATTATGGGCACACGTGCGGGCGAGGCCATACAAATAGCTGTTCTTAAAGGCGGTTACCAGTAATATATCAACCAAATTTGACTCTAACTTAAAAACGGCGGAAGATATAGCCATTTAAAATTTTTAGGGTCTTAGGCCCGGGGTCGGCGGAGATGGGTGTGGCATATCCCAATCTTTGAAGCACGTAGCTCTTCAAATTTTACACTTCGTCTGACACGGTCACATACCAGTATATGTTCTAAGTTCCAAGTCTCTATCTCTTAAGGTGTCGAAAAAAGTTGCGTTCGTACAGACGGACACTGCACAAAACCAATATACCTTCGGTAAAAAAGTATTAAATGATCTATGCATTAGGTTATTTCTCAGAACCTGGGTCCCAGCAGAGCAGACTGCGACGCGTCGAAAATTGTGCAAGGTTCGCGTGTCGAGCAGCGTGCGCAGGTACAACCCAGCCTCAAATGAGCATCCGTGCATGGGTGCGAACAGGTACGCACCTTTTCTAGTAGGTTATAACGGGTTATGAATATTTGCGAAAATGCAGCTACAGTAACAGTGCACTTTTTGCAATTCCCTTTTCGGCCGATCCCGTTAGAAATGAGCAACTTTTGTTGTCTTGCATTTTGTCAATGACCTTGCTCAACATACTCTGTTCAAATTTTTCTGTGCAAGATAATTATTGCATACAAAAGTCATAATATAAAAAATAACAGCATTTCATATGGATTATACAGCTTAAGAAAAAAGATTTGTAGTAGATTTGAAAAATACTGGATTCGATTTCCTTATAATGAGTTTAACTTTCGATCAGTTTTGTGACTGTCGACTATTTAGCATTTTATTAACGCATATTTGAAGAAATCATGATAAATAGTCTACTTTCATATTTGTTAAGCTAAAGTTGTCATTTTCAAGTTGTAGCTGCAACCGAATGATGCATGACGATCACTTATCGATACTCATTTCGTTACTGACTCGATTAATTACGCTCAACATTATCGGCACTCTGTCAGCTTCGTGTTGACTTATACGAAATACTTTTGCATTTTATTAAAGATTTCAACAACCAAATAAAATGTCATCCGTAAATGGACACCAAGAACAGATTCGCAATCGAGAGTCGACAGCGTCCACATCGATGAATATGGCGGAGAATAAGCTGGAGTCTTTGTCTTTGTCGAGGGATTCCAGTGTGGGCAGCCATGCAGACGCCTTATTGAAGCGAATGCAACAATTTGTGGAAGAGAAGCAGCTGTGCGATGTGGTTCTCGTCGCTGGCATTGATGGCAAACGGGTGTCCGCTCATCGCTTGGTGCTCGCAGCCTCGAGTGAATATTTTTCGGCAATGTTTACCGGACAGATGCGCGAGAGCAAGGAGCACGAGGTGACCCTTGGCGAGGTGCGTGGCGATGCGTTGCAGCTGCTCGTCCAGCACTGTTACACCGGAAGCATTGAGCTGCACGAGGACACTGTCGAGACGCTGCTGGCCACCGCCAACCTGCTGCAGCTGATCCCTGTGGTGACGGCATGCTGCAATTTTCTCGCACGCCAGCTACACCCATCCAATTGTTTGGGATTCATATTCTTAGCGTAGAAGCTGAGCTGCACAGAGCTGCTGCGAGTGGCGCAGGAGTACATCTGCCAGCACTTTATGGAGGTGTGCCACAATAAGGAGTTCTTTCAGCTAAACGCCAATCAGCTGGGCAAGCTGCTGTCCAGCGATGAGCTCAATGTGCCAACCGAGCAGGATGTCTTCCACTCAATGATGTCGTGGGTGCGCCACGATGCGCCCACTCGAGGGCAGCACATGCCCGAGCTGCTCGCCAAGGTGCGTCTGCCTCTGTTGGATCCATCCTTCATTGCGGATCACGTGGAGAAGTTGTGCGGAGCAAGCAACGAGTGCCAGCAACTGCTGTTGGAGGCCTTCAAGTGGCATTCACTTCCCTCCCGGCGCCGTTCGCTCATTGCTGCCACCGAACGAACCAAGCCCCGCAAATACACTGCTGTCGGCCAATTGCTGGTTATGGGTGGCTTCAATAATGACAACAGGGTCACCACCATTGAGAGCTACTGTCCGCGGCTGAACAAGTGGACGACTTGGGAGCACACAATCGATGGGCGTACGGACTTTGGCGCCGCTGTCATGGCCAACAAACTGATTTTGGTAGGCGGCCGCTATGGTAGGGGATTGTGCTCTGTGGAGAGCCTCGACCTAAACACGATGGCCTGCGTGCCACTCAATCCAATGGGATTGGCCCGTCATAGTCTAGGCGTTGCAGTCTTGGATGGACACCTCTATGCGGTCGGCGGATGCTCAACCTCTGGGCACCCTATGAATACGGTTGAACGCTATGATCCCATTGCGCGCACTTGGAGCTATATGTCGCCAATGTCCGCGAATCGTGACCGCCCTGGTGTTGCAGTGTTAGGCAGCCGCCTCTATGCCATTGGCGGACGCGACCTACACTCTGTCGAATGCTATGATCCACAAACAAACGAATGGAGTCTTCGGGCGCCAATGAACCACAGTGAAGCTTACGTTGGTGTCGCTGTTGCAAATGGATACATCTATGCCTTGGGTGGCAGGGATAAGCGAACCCGTAATTCCTCAAATACCGTGCAACGTTATGATCCAGCTACTGACACGTGGACACTGATTTGCTCTCTGGCAGTGAGACGCAATGGGATCGGTTGTGCTCTGCTTGGAGATCGTTTGATTGCCGTTGGCGGACGTGATGATAGTCGTGTGCTCAACAATGTCGAGGAGTACGATCCGGTGCGCAATGTCTGGATTGAACTGGCGCCAATTTCGATTCGTCGTTGCTACCCGCGTGTCGTTGCCATACCACCACCAGCAGCCAAGGATGGATCCAAACCAGCTTAAGCGACCTACAAACATGCTATTTACAAAACTGTCCTATTAATAATAATATAATCTTAATGATATAATAATAATTACAATAATAATAATTATAAATGACACGCTTCTAGGTGAAGCTGCAAAATGTAAATTAAATTTCCGATCAGAGTACCTTTAAGTCGTGCTCTCTCATAATAAAGTAGACGAACAAAAGTGGTAGAATAACGGATACCCTGCACTGAGCCTTAATATATTATTATTTGTAGTTGGGTTAGATGGTTGCTGACACACATAGGACACGCCAGATCCATTGCATAATCTTGTTGGATCTGACTCCATTTCTGTGGCACTCTTGTGAGTGAGTGAGCTAAGCTCATGTGGTTTTCTAGCCAGGTCAGGTGGGTCCTATTTTCTCTGTTATAGACTAGGTAGAAAGTAACGAAGGGTGGCGATGTCATTGTAAGGCTGGATGCATACCCACTGGCCATTGCGGAGCAGTTTATTCAACATTGATTGGAATAACCTTAGACCTCTTTGGGCAATTCAGTGATTCTCTTAAAGCTAGTCCTAGTACTAGTAGAGTGTTCCGGAAGACTGAAGGATACCTGAATAAGAA
>JAWNME010000127.1:0-29017 GCA_035044385.1 Drosophila neutralis
AATATATATACGGTGACTCACAGTTCAAATCGAGCATTGTCAATGAAAAAAAGTAATTGCCTGCCATAAGCTAACCATTCATTATTTTTCAGAAATTCCAAAGACAGATGGTAGGTATATTTATTAACCACCAAAATTAATATATGACCCCAATACACTGGGGTTTCCCCACCCGCTAGGTAGAGTTATGTAAAAAAGTACCCTATTTTGAGGGGAAATTTAATTTGGATCAGTATAAATAAAATAACATATTTGCATTATAAAAACTTAAATAAGGATGTTAATACTTAGTATGATATCCTTTAGCCTTAACCACTTCCCTTAACCTATTATTCATGGAAGATACCACGTTCCTGGTAGCTTCTGCTCCACTCATCCCGCAGAGCATTTTTGAGGTCTTCTTTGCTGGATATGCTGTGCTTCCGGATGTTATTTTCCAGCAGAGCCCAAAAATTCTCAAAAACATTTAAATCTTGAGACTGGGCCGGTGGACTTATCATGTGGGGGCAGTTCCTGATGATCCAGGACTGTTCTATCTGGGCCTTTTGCTTGGGATCGTTGTCCTGGTTGAACCGGAAAGTACGTCGGATTCCTACCTTCTCGGCACTTTGGAGTAAATTTTCCTTTAGTATGTTGAGGTACACATTCTTGTCCATTGTTGTCTCAATGAACACCAAATTCCCGATGCCGGTTGCCGAGATACATGCCCACACCATGACACTTCCTCCGCCATGTTGCATTTATGTGTTTCGGATTCAGCTCAGTATTAGGCTGTCGCCACACCAAAGTCCGTCCGTCAGAGCCATGAATGTTGAATTTGGACTCATCCGCAAATATGGCTGTGTTCCAGAACTCCAGATCCTTGTCCAAGTGGTTTTTGGCGAACGTCATCCAAGTCCCTTTTTTTTCGCGTTTATAAAGGGCTTTTTTCGTGGTACTCGGGCATTAAAGTCAAGATTGCGCAGAAACATGCACACAGTTTCCACACAGCACTTTTTCCCCATTCCATCCTCCACCTGTTGAGCCACTTTTGGAGCCGATATCTTGAGATTTCCCCTTATTTTCCTGGTGATCCTTCGCTCCTCCTCTTCGGTTAAAATCTTGTTTGGTGCCTTTCTGCTCTTGCCCTCAATCCGATTTGCGTCGACGAAGCACCGAATGATGTTATTCACAGTTGAGTTGCTCAGATTGACCATTTCAGCTATTTTGCGATGTGAATATCCGTTTTTGTGGTGTTCCAGGATGAGTTTCCGTAGTTCAATGGCAGTTTGTTTGTCCATAGTCCTTTTTGGCTTATTGCATCCGAGACGCAGGATGAAGTTAAACTACGAAGGATTGGTCTACTTATACCGAAAATACTCAACTTTAGGTAAAAAATCCGGGTTTTATGGCACCCAGGTGTCCACAATGTACCTGCTCCAAATGAAAACTCGGCCTAAAAGTATGCTACATTTTTATAATTCTACCTAGCAGTTGGGGAAACCCCAGTGTATTGGGGCCATATATAAATTTTGGTGGTTAATATATATACCTATCATCTGTCTTTGGAATTTCTGAAAAATAATGAATGGTTAGCTTATGGCAGGCAATTACTTTTTTTCATTGACAATGCTCGATTTGAACTGTGAGTCACCGTATATATATAATCAAAATAAGCGCCCAACAGGAAAGGGTAAGAATAAAGCCAAAAGAAAGGGGTATACACCTAAACATATAAAAAAATAAAATGAAATACATGGAGAAATTAAAATAAACGCCCAAAAGGATAGGGTAAGAATAAAACAAAAGGAAGGGTACACAAAGGTCGTATACACCTTCATATGAAAAGAAATAATATTAATTAAACATATACATATATATATATAAATATACAGATAAAGAAAATAAAAAAAAAAAATAATAATAGGCATAACAAATAAATATAAATATTAATTGGAGCCCTAAGGCGGGTCCAAAACAGGTGAACCGCTCTGAACGCGGCGAATACTCAGAGAAGATCACGCCACTCCAAGTACAGAAAGAGAGTATGGCCATGACCTTCATAGAGGACATCCAAAGATCACGCCACTCGAAGAACAAATGCAACGGCTGTCGAAAAACGTTTGCTTATCGCTGACAGAAAATAGGCAACTACGCGTGCACTATTGAGAGCATCAGAATTAACAACAGTTAAGGTAGAAAGAGAGTATGGCCATGACCTTCATAGAGGACATCCAAAGATCACGCCACTTGAAGAACAAATGCAACGGCTGTCGAAAAACGTTTGCCTATCACAGACATAAAATAGGCAACAACGCTTTCGCTATTGAGAGCACAAGTGTTTTGTGCGCTCGTGCAAATGAGAGCGCAAGCGCACCGACCGCCGAAAATATTTCGCTCACCACGTTGGACGACGCTTGCACTATGGAGAGCGCAAGTGCAGCGCTCGTGCAAATGAGAGCGCAAGCGCACCGACTGCCGAAAATATTTCGCTCACCACGTTGGACGACACGAACAACAACAACGCTTGCACTATGGAGAGCGCAAGTGCAGCGATAACCGAAAATGTTGTGTTCGGCGCCTAGCAAAAGCGAATTGTCACGCTAGTGTAGAAGTGTGCACAAAAATCAAGAAGAAAATCGACAACAACTGCGGGTGCGTGTGCAATAAAACCATGCACCGTTGGTTAGTCACCTACACTAGTGCAGGTGTAGGTATACAGGACACCGTTGGTTAGTCACGCATACTAACGCCAAGACGGGCATCGGGAAATAGAGCGCCAACTTAGCCTAGAGAGCGGGAGAAGGGATTCAAGCGCACACATCCACACAAAAGGGTATATAACAAGCCCGCAAATCGCGAGAGCTTAACAGAGTGAAAAAAAAATCTTCTGAAACAGATCATTATGCAAAATACTAAGCAAGCAACTTCCAGTGGCCCACGCCGGTCAATGAAAAATCTTGGAGGAAAAGCCAGGCCAGCCACACGCAGGGCTATCCAAGAACGACCAATAGGGCAACATGGCCGTGTGGTTCGAGTGGTGCGTTTAACGCGAAAACGGCAGCTTGTATGTGTAATACGCATCCCACGCCAGCTGCCGGACCCCACTCAACCGGACGAGATGGACATCGACACCGAGAGGATGCGGGAGAACGCCGCGGTTTCGCCAGATCCGTACTCTCACCTGGAGGCGCATAGTATCGGCAGTTCGTACAATCCATGCTCGGATCCAGAGCCCAGTTCGGAGGATGAAGAGGAGCGTGGCGGAGACGATGGTCGCTACACGCTATGGGACGACTCCGACACAACACCCAAG
Source organism: Drosophila neutralis (assembly GCA_035044385.1). Taxonomy (NCBI): domain Eukaryota; kingdom Metazoa; phylum Arthropoda; class Insecta; order Diptera; family Drosophilidae; genus Drosophila; species Drosophila neutralis. The sequence goes on from JAWNME010000127.1 coordinate 3,296, forward strand.
GAGGAGTGCAGCATGGACGACTGGTCCAACGGGGTCAGCCGAGTACAGCTCACCTGGCCGAAGACGATATTATCATCATATCCTCCGACGAAGAGGAGACCGGAGAGCCACAGCCGGAAAACAAAAGTCCGAAAACAGCTCGCCTGCCTGAGGACGATATCACCGTCATATCCTCCGACGAGGAGGACACCGCCTGGGACGAAGATGTGAAGGTGCCCCCCTCGTGGCAGTTGACCGAAGACGAGCCGCCCAACCCCGTGCCCAGTCGACAACCATCACCAAGACCGGGACGTGTGGAGACACCACCACCACCGCCCCCCACTTGGCAGCTAACAGCGGATGAACCGCCCAACCCCGTGCCCAGTCGAAAACCATCACCACGACCGGGACGTGTGGAGACACCGCCACCACCGCCCCCCACTTGGCCGCTACCGGCGGATGAGCCGCCCAACCCCGTGCCCTCACAGCAACCGACGCCCAGGCCAAATCTATCGCGCCCACCACGGCCCTCGCTCCAGACATCGACGCCGGGGTCAGGGGTGGGATGGCGAGAACTCCAGCCGACGGCATGGTCTCCGGGAGTCAGGGAGGACGTGGAGCAGCATCCAAATCCCCCGAGACGTACGTCAAGGATCATTTGGAGCGGGGGTCGCCGATTTCGAGTAAAGACGTCCACCAAGTGCGGGACTCGGGTGTACGAGAGAAAGTAAGGATGAAAAAAAAATAATATATATAGTACGGTGGCTCAGAGTTCAAATCGAGCATTGTCAATGAAAAAAGTAATTGCCTGCCATAAGCTAACCATTCATTATTTTTCAGAAATTCCAAAGACAGATGGTAGGTATATTTATTAACCACCAAAATTTATATATGACCCCAATAAACTGGGGTTTGCACACCTGCTAGGTAGGATTATAAAAATGTAGCATGCTTTTAGGCATATTTTTCATTTGGAGCAGGTACATTGTGGACACGTGGCTGGGTGCCGTAAAACCCGGATTTTTTACCTAAAGTTGAGTATTTTCGGTATAAGTAGACCAATCCTTCGTAGTCAGTTATAGTTTTATCCTGCATCTCGGATGCAATAAGCCAACAAGGGCTATGGACAAACAGACTACCATTGCACAACGGAAACTCATCCTGGAACACTTCACAAAAACGGATATGCACATCGCCAAATAGCTGAAATGGTCAGTCTGAGCAACACAACTGTGAATAACATCATTCGGCGCTTCGTCGACGCAAATCGGATTGAGGGCAAGGGCAGAAAGGCACCAACCAAGACTTTCACCGAACAGGACGAGCGGAGGATCACCAGGAAAACAAGGGGAAATCCCAGGCTATCGGCTCCAAAAGTGGCTCAACAGGTGCAGGATGAAATGGGGAAAAAGTGCTGTGTGGAAACTGTGCGCAGGGTTCTGCGCAAACATGGCTTCAATGCCCGAGTACCACGGAAGAAGCCCTTTATAAGCGCATGAAAAATAAAGCGACTAGGATGACGTTCGCCAAAACCCACTTGGACAAGGATCTGGAGTTCTGGAACACAGCCATATTTGCGGATGAGTCCAGAATTCAGCATTCATCGCTCAGACGGACGGACTTGTGGTGTGGCGACAGTCCTAATACTGACCTGAATCCCAAACACGTAAAGGCAACAGTCAATCATGGCGGAGGAAGTGTCATGGTCGTGGGCATGTATCTCGGTCAGCCGGCATTCCGGAATTTGGTGATTCATTGAGACAACAATGGACAAGAATGTGAACATCAACATACTAAAGGAAAATTTACTCCAAAGTGCCGAGAAGCTAGGAATCCGAGATACTTTCCGGTTCTACCAGGACAACGATCCCAAGCATAAGGCCAAGATAGTACAGTCCTGGCTCATGAGGAACTGCCCCACATGATAATTCCGCCGTACCAGTCTCCAGATTTAAATGTCATTGAGAATTTGTGGGCTCTGCTGGAAAATAACATCCGGAAGCACAGAATCTCCAGCAAAGAAGACCTCAAAAATGCTCTGCGGGATGAGTGGAGCAGAATCAGCCCAGAAGCTACCAGGAAGTGGTGTCTTCGATGAATAATAGATTAAGGGAAGTAATTAAGGCTAAAGGATATAGTACTAAGTATTAACATCCTTATTTATGTTTTTATAATGCAAATATATTATTTTATTTATACTGATCCAAATTAAATTTCCCCTCAAAATAGGGTACTTTTTTACATAACTCTACCTAGCGGGTGGGGAAACCCCAGTGTATTGGGGTCATATATTAATTTTGGTGGTTAATACATGTACCTACCATCGGTCTTTGGAATTTTTGAAAAATAATGAATGGTTAGCTTTTGGCAGGCAATTACGTTTTTTCTTTGACAATGTTCTAAATAAGGTGTCCGCCACTGTATGTACGGTGGCTCACAGTTCAAATCGAGCATTGTCAATGAAAAAAAGTAATTGCCTGCCATAAGCTAACCATTCATTATTTTTCAGATATACGAGAAGGAGAAACTCTGTCGAAACAGAGTCCGAGAATCAGAATTCAGAAGCGCGGAAGCTCTGAACAAAATCTACGCGAGTGCAGCGGACAAGTAAAACGGCAGTGAACATTACAAGTGGGAAAGTGTACGTCAAGCCGGACGACACACAATCAAACAGCATCGAGGGACTCGACGAACAATACACCAGCAAGGAGCATCGAGGGATTCAACGCTGCCAGGCCTAAGGCAACACTGAAGTTAGTAAGAAGTGTAAATCCTTGCTACGCTTGAGTCGTAGCGACAGGCGGAATCCGCATAAAATCCAACGACCCCGAGTGAGACCGGGTCTGTGTGTGAGCAACGCGTATGCGAGCGAATCCGAGAGCATAACCGGAACGCCGTATAGTGACGTTGTCGGGCAGACAGACGGCTCAAACTTTCTTAGTGCGCTGATTCACCTGGAGCAAAACTCTCGCGAACAGGCGAACGCTTCGAAGCTGACCAGGGGCTGCTTCGAACTGATATAAAATCAAGTGCCATCTACGATGATAATATCCAGGGCAATTGTGAATTAAATAGTAAAATTCAAATAAAACAAATCATTCCATTTAATATATATAAAATTCCTTGTGTTGTTAATTGTCGCATCGCGATCAAATATAAATTTGTTGCTCGAACCCGCAGCTTAATGTTTGAGTTTGTTCCTTCGGCAATTTACTGAGGCCTTGGCTCGTTTCAGTGAGTGGTCCTGTTCGGGCAAGTTGGTTCTAGGCACCCCGTACACCAGTTACGCCAGTCCGCGACTTCCCGCTGGTTCGACAGCTTATCATACGGCACCCCGTTTGACCAAACGGATTTCGCACGTATACTGTCGAGCTTCAGGCAGGTTATCGCCCGCTTGGCTTGTAACTGTGTAGGCCTCGCCTCGTAGCACAACCTAAACGTAGCAAGGATCCACTACTTGAACGTTTTAAGGACCTCAGTGTCCTGGATTAGAAAGCCTTTACTAGCTGTTGGTTTCTTTATCGCACTCGCGTAGATCTTATTCGTAGGTCCCGCTTACGAATTCTGATCTTAAATTATTGGGCAGCGTTTCCCCTTCTCACTTGGTATGGAATTGAATTTGCTCTGTTGTTCGACAGAGGTTCCGCCTCGCGTCTCGGATTTAACTGACTGTCTCCATTGTGTTTCGGCGCTCTTTATATAGGCCGGGTCGTGGCCTTTTGTCGGGACTGTACCAGAAATCACGTGATCGCCTCGGTGGTGTGATTTCTGGTAATTTTCCACTGCCATTTGCTGGTGCCAGCCTATGTCTGCCGGTAGTGTGAGTATTGCACCCGCAATGCTCCTCACACATAACGGCACATGTCCTGGTGGACATGTGTGTCAAACACGCTCATATGGCTGAAAACCTGCGTGCGAAAGGGAGAGGACGAAAGAGAGCGAATTCGCCGCAACTGCAATCAGAGACGGACTTCGGTCTGATGTGCAGCTACTGTGAGGGGCGCATATAGCACACATAAATATATAGACCTATATATTTATTTGTCGTCGCTATATGGCTCCTCACAGCATCCACACACATGTTTGAGTCTGTTAACCAACAGCATTGCGACAGTCTACAATAAAGTTTGGAATCTTCGCTCGAACAACATTACACGCCATCGTAGATATTCCATGTCTGGAAAGACAATGCAACACTTACAGCCATACGACTGAGGGAATCCTTGGTCTGGGACACTCAGAAGGAAGGCCATGCATCTAGTGCAATTGGGAATACAAGAATCCCCACAAAAATAGACTTCTGTGTGCCAGTAGTACAACTGAATACACCCTCCCTTCTTCTTCAGCTATCCATCAGTCTCCTGGAACACTCTACTAGTACTAGGACTAGCTTTAAGAGAATCACTGAATTGCCCAAAGAGGTCTAAGGTTATTCCAATCAATGTTAATGTCGTGCCAGTGGGTATCCATCCAGCCTCATAATGACATCGCTACATTGGAGAACTTATGACAGACCTGACCTGGCTAGAGAACCACCTGAGCTAAGCTCACCCACTGACACGAGTGCCACAGAAATGGAGTCAGATCCCACAAGGTTATGCAACGGATCTAGAGTGTCCTATGTGTGTCAGCAACCATCTAACCTAACCCAACTATAAATAATAATATATTAAGGCTCAGTGTAGGGTATTCAGGGGATTCATTTATTATTATTATTATTGTAGTTAATATCATTAAGATTATATTATCATTATTAGGATTGTTTCTTTAATTACAATCCTGTTAGACGTTTAAGCTGGTTTGGATCCATCCTTGGCTGCTGGTAGTGTTATGTTCGGTATGCTAACGACAAGGGCGTCGTAACGATGGGTCGAAATTGGCGCCAGTTCATTCCAGGCATTGCGCACCGGATCGTACTCATCGACATTGTTGAGACCACGATTCCTTTTATGTCCGCCAACGGCAATCAAACGATCTCCAAGCAGAGCACAACCGATCCCATAGCGTCTCACTGCCAGAGAGCAAATCAGTGTCCACGTGTCAGTAGCTGGATCATAACGGTGCACGGTATTTGAGGAATTACGGGTTTCCTTATCCAAGCCACCCACGGCATAGATGTATCCATTTGCAACAGCGACACCAACGGGACCACTATTGCGATTCATTGGCGCCCGAACACTCCATTCGTTTATTTGCGGATCATAGCATTCGACAGAGTGTAGGCCGAGTCCGCCAATGCCATAGAGGCGGCTGCCTAACACTGCAACACCAGGGAGCTCACGCTTCTGGGACATCGGCGACACATAGCTCCAGGTGCACTCAATGGGATCATAGCGTTCAACCGTATTCAGAGGTTGCCCATAAGAGCATCCGCCGACCGCATAGAGGTGTCCATCCAGCACTGCAACGCCTAGGCTATGACGGGCCAATCCCATTGGATTGAGTGGCACGCAGGCCATCGTGTTTAGGTCGAGGCTCTCCACAGAGCACAATCCCCTACCATAGCGGCAGCCTACCAAAATCAGTTTGTTGGCCATGACAGCGGCGCCAAAGTCCAAACGCCCATCGATTGTGTGCTCCCAAGTCGTCCACTTGTTCAGCCGCGGACAGTAGCTCTCAATGGTCGTGACCCTGTTGTCATTATTGAAGCCAAACATAACCAGCAATTGGCCGACAGCAGTGTATTTGCGGGGCTTGGTTCGTTCGGTGGCAGCAATGAGCGAACGGCGCCGGGAGGGAAGTGAATGCCACTTGAAGGCCTCCAACAGCAGTTGCTGGCACTCGTTGCTTGCTCCGCACAACTTCTCCACGTGATCCGCAATGAAAGATGTATCCAACAGGGGCAGACGCACCTTGGCGAGCAGCTCGGGCATGTGCTGCCCTCGAGTGGGCGCATCGTGCCGCACCCACGACATCATTGAGTGGAAGACATCCTGCTCAGTTGGCACATTGATCTCATCGCTGGACAGCAGCTTGCCCAGCTGATTGGCGTTTAGCTGAAAGAACTCCTTATTGTGGCACACCTCCATAAAGTGCTGGCAGATGTACTCTCTCTGCAGCTCAGCTTCTCCGCTAAGAATATGAATCCCAAACAATTGGATGGGTGTAGCTGGCGTGCGAGAAAATTGCAGCATGCCGTCACCACAGGGATCACCTGCAGCAGGTTGGCGGTGGCCAGCAGCGTCTCGACAGTGTCCTCGTGCAGCTCAATACTTCCGGTGTAACAGTGCTGGACGAGCAGCTGCAACGCAACACCACACACCTCACCAAGGGTCACCTCGTGCTCCTTGCTCTCGCGCATCTGTCCGGTAAACATTGCCGAAAAATATTCACTCGAGGCTGCGAGCACCAAGCGATGAGCGGACACCCGTTTACCATCAATGCCAGCGATGAGAACCACATCGCAGCACAGCTGCTTCTCTTCCGCAAATTGTTGCATTCGCTTCAATAAGGCCTCTGCATGGCTGCCCACAATGGAATCCCTCGACAAAGACAAAGACTCCAGCTTATTCTCCGCCATTTTCATCGATGTGGACGCTGCCGCGTTTCCACTGCGACTCTCTTCTTGGTGTACATTTACGGATGACATTTTATTTGGTTGTTGATATCTTTAATAAAATGCAAATGTATTTTGTATAAGTCAGCACGAAGCTGGCAGTGTGCCGATACTATTGAACGCAATTATTCGAGTCAGTAACGAAATGGATATCGATAAGTGATCGTCATGTATCATTCTGTTGCAGCTACAACTTGAATATGACAACTTCAGCTCATCAAATTTGAAAGTAGACTATTTATCATTATTTCTTCAAATATGCGTTAATTAAATGCTAAATAGTCGACAGTCACAAAACTGATCGAAAGTTAAACTCATGATAAGGAAATCGAATCCAATATTTTTAAAATCTACAAATCTTTTTCTTAAGCTAAAATTGCCATTTTTTGCTCATTTTCTTAATATAATCAATATACCAACGGCCATTTGAAATGCTGTTATTTTTTATATTGTGACTTTTGTATATTTAATTATCTTGCACAGAAAACAGAACAACAGAGTATGTTGAGCAAGGCCATGGACAAAATGCAAGACAACAAAGTTGCTCATTTGTATCGGGATCGGCCGAAAAGGGAATTGCAAAAAGCGCACTGTACTGTATCTGCATTTTCGCAAATATTCATAAGCCGTTATAACCTACTAGAAAAAGTGCGTACCTGTTCGCACCCATGCACGGATGCTCACTTGAGGCTGGGTTTTACATTTCCCGCGAAGTTGAGTGAAATAATAACCTGTGCACGCTGCTCGACACGCGAACTTTGCACAATTTTCGACGCGTCGCAGTCTGGGCTCTGCTGGGACCCAGGCTCTGAGAAATAACCTAACGCAGTTTTTTTTGTAGATTTGACGCCTCTATGTATTGTTTGCTTATTGCCACAATGCGAGCAGTGAACACTGTCAACATTTTACTTAACTTCGCTGCCCAGCCTCATACGAGCATGCGTGCATGGGTACGAACAGGTACGCACCTCTCTACTAGGTCCTAATGGGTTACGAATGTGTGCGAAAAAGCAGCTGTATTGCTACCGGATCGCGCAGACCCTTGAATGTGAGCGAAGATAGTAGCAACACTCCATCCTTGTCTTTTTGTGTGCGAGCAGGCACTCGATTTTTTCATTGTTTAGTTTTTGGCCTGATGTGTAATGTATAGTGGCTTAACTGTTGACCAATTTTGTGACCACCGCCCACAAAATGTGTGGAGCAAACCTATGCAGGATATCTTTGGCTCGCCATACAAGATTCTTTGATTCAGGTTTCAACGGGATCGTGTCACAGTCCGTAGACGGCTGTTCAACAAACAATTTTTGTTTTATTTTAATAAGAAAATTATCTTTATGTAATATACGGTGGCTCACAGTTCAAATCGAGCATTGTCAATGAAAAAAAGTAATTGCCTGCCATAAGCTAACCATTCATTATTTTTCAGAAATTCCAAAGACGGATGGTAGGTACATGTATTAACTACCAAAATTAATATATGACTCCAATAAACTGGGGTTTCCCCACCTGCTAGGTAGGGTTATAAAAATGTAGCATACTTTTAGGTATAGTTTTCATTTGGAGCAGGTACATTTGTGGACACCTGGGTGCCATAAAACCCGGATTTTTTACCTAAACTTGAGTATTTTTGGTATAAATAGACCAATGCTTCGTAGTCAGTTTAGTTTTATCCTGCATCTCGGGTGCAATAAGCCAAAAAGGACTATGGACAAACAGACTACCATTGAACTACGAAAACTCATCTTGGAACACCACAAAAACGGAAATTCACATCGCCAAATAGCTGAAATGGTCAATCTGAGCAACTCAACTGTGTATAACATCATTCGACGCTTCGTCGACGCAAATCGGATTGAGGGCAAGGGCAGAATGGCACCAAACAAGATTTTCACCGAAGAGGAGGAGCCAAGGATCATCAGGAAAATAAGGGGAAATCCCAAGCTATCGGCTCTAAAAGTGGCTCAACAGGTGCAGGATGAAATGGGGAAAAAGTGCTGTGTGGAAACTGTGTGCAGGTTTCTGCGCAAACTTGACTTTAATGCCCGAGTACCACGGATGAAGCCCTTTACAAGCGTAAAAAATAAAGGGACTTGGATGACGATCGCCAAAAACCACTTGGACAAGGATTTGGAGATCTGGAACACAGTCATATTTGCATGAGTCCAAATTCACCATTTTTGGCTCGGACGGACGGAATTATGTGTGGCGACAGTCCAATACTGACCTGAATCCCAAACACGTAAAGGCAACAGTCAAGCATGGTGGAGGAACCGACATGGCATGGGTATGTATCTCGTCAGCCGGATTCCGGAATTTTGTGATTTTTGAAACAACAATGGACAAGAATGTGTACTTCAATATACTAAAGGAAAATTTACTCCAAAGTGCCGAGAAGGTAGGAATCCGACGTACTTTCCGGTTCAACCAGGACAACGATCCCAAGCATAAGGCCAAGATAGTACAGTCCTGGCTCATCAGGAACTGCCCCCACATGATAATTCCACCGGCCCAGTCTCAAGATTTAAATGTTTTTGAGAATTTGTGGGCTCTGCTGGAAAATAACATACGGAAGCACAGCATATCCAGCTAAGAAGACCTCAAAACTGCTCTGCGGGATGAGTGGAGCAGAATCAGCCCAGAAGCTACCAGGAAGCTGGTATCTTCCATGAATAATAGGTTAAGGGAAGTTGTTAAGGCTAAAGGATATCATACTAAGTATTAACATCCTTATTTAAGTTTTTATAATGCAAATATATTATTTTATTTATACTGATCCAAATTAAATTTCCCCTCAAAATAGGGTACTTTTTTACATAGCTCTACCTAGCAGTTGGGGAAACGCCAGTGTATTGGGGCCATATATAAATTTTGGTGGTTAATATATATACCTATCATCTGTCTTTGGAATTTCTGAAAAATAATGAATGGTTAGCTTATGGCAGGCAATTACTTTTTTTCATTGACAATGCTCGATTTGAACTGTGAGTCACTGTATATTTTAAGTGGGTATAGCCAAGAAATTACATCAAGCTATGTCTGATTACAGGGTATCTGCTCGTTGGTCACACTCAATTAGAGCACTCCTGTTTTTCTCACTGTTATTTGGACACACACACATGTTTCACTTTTCCTTTCTTGTGCTTATTCTTTCCTCTTTGCACTCAGCTGCTCATTGCACCGTTAAGTGGGCAATTAAATTCAATTAGCCTCCCCCTCCCCACTATACATTACATTCATTCACTCTGCTTGCCCGTTTGTCACTAGCGACTCGTAACGATTGACATCGTCTTGCCCCGTTCCTCATTCCCATTCCGTAAATACTCTTGCTTCGAATTCTAGAACTAGTAGTTTCATAGATATTTCGTTTTTGTTTGTCGGCTTGTCGATTGGCTTCCGATTTCGAATTTTAATGTTGTTATCGTTGAGATTGTCATACCAATGAAATATGTAATTGCAGAACTTTAGTTTAGAGACAAAGAAATGCACCAGTACTGATCGCCTCTTCTGCATAGTCTGGCAACTCTAAGCGATGTCTCCAAACGCTATCATGCTGCCTGCTATGAAACCTCACATAGGGCTGCCATTATTATTATTTCATTTATACTTGCTGAAACTTAAATTGAAATGTTAGAGTTGAACTAATTAACACTTTCATTCGCGTATCTTTTATCTAAATATAATTTTTCAATGTAAACAATTACTGATCGCCTCTTTTGCATAATCTGGCAACTTTATCGGTGTGAAGCTGCCTGCTATGAACTTTTGCGAAGCGTTGACCCTTTGTTGCATGGATGTGCATCTTCTTAACCAACTATTTACTTGTTCATTTAAGCTTAAAAAAATTTAATAAATTTGTGCTATCTAAATATTATTCTTCCATTTTTTGCTATTTGTCTTGATTTCAGCTTTTCTTTTTTAAGTTACACACACAAACATTAAACATCTGTTTCCTCTAAGAAAGGTAAGAATGGCAATTTATCAAAATGAGTACACGCGGCAGAGTGAGAGAGAGAGAGGCAGGCATTGCCTCAATAGCAAATTGGCATGCGTGTGTGTGAGTGATTTTATATGGCATATACACGCATAGGTGTTGTCCACGTGTGTGTGTCGAATATCTGTGCTTGACTTAAATTTCTTTTTTCAATACCAACGGCTGCAGTCATTTGTTGTTATTGTTGTTGTTGCTGCTTGTCACATGTGGAGCCAAATGTCATTTCAGCAAAATCCCTCAAGTCGTTCAACTGCGTTCAACTGTCTGTTGCCGACTCTGTCTGCCTGTCTGTCTGTGTTTGGTGTGCATATTCCGTTCTTTGAAGGACATCGCCAACAACCTAAGAACCAAATTTGTGATTGAAGGAGATATGTGGCTTTAACGATTAGCAAATATCGATTTTATCGATTTGTTACACTTTGTCAGTATATGATACCCTTTTTCACACACCATTAGCGATCAATTAAAAGGGTGAAGGGTTTCTGACGAACACTCTTTCTCTGATCTGACATGTAAATTGAATTTGAGCTTTCTTTAAGCCTCCCGGTCAACTTCTTAAATCAGAAGGCAAACTGGGAAATTAAAAAAAGGAAACTTTATCGAATCCTTTCGGAACATCCCCAATAGGCCCAGACTCAAAAGAACATCTCTGCGATCTTACAGATACCTTCACAATAGCATGCGATAATGCCTTTATGGAAATCTGCCTATTAACAGGCCTATGCCTAAATATGAATGGACCATAATGGAGCCCTCAACTAAGCGCTCACTTCAGGCTGAGTCAAATTCTATCCAAATCAACCCTCACACTAGGTTATCTGGATAGAGATGACAACTCATGGTTCGACTCCAGTGAAGAATCGGTGGATAACCTCGTAAATACGCCATTCCCAGTCTGCTCCGAGCTACCTATAACCCATTATTTTATGGGCGACTACAACCTCTGGATATAGACGAACGGTGCGGGGCTGGCTGCTTGTTCTGTATTTCGATTCCAGGGCTTAATGGCCATAATGCTTTTGTTAATGTTTCGTATTTCTTCTCGACTTTTTCCCATGAAGACTTGATTATTCAATCGGGTTTCGAATTGACTAAATTTATCAGTCAAGGAGATAAAATCAGATAATGCCATGGTCGTTATTGGACGTGTATTCTCTAGTTGTGCCTTTGTAAAAGGAAAAGAAGATTCGCTCTGAGTTCGTGTGAAACTCGATTCGCTGCCGGAATTGGAAATGAAGAAGCGCTTCTGACTCCACGAACGGAGGGAACAGTTAAACGTTTTTTCTTCTTCTTGATTTGGCTCTGTAGACATGCTATGTGCTCACAGTTATCGGATATTAGCCTGGTGGGAAACGGTACAATTAATTTACCTTGCTAAGAAAGTGGAACGATGGAAACCATGAAAAAGAAAATCGTGATTTCGATATATTGTTTTTTTTCGTATATGCTTTGATTTTCTTTCTCAAATAAAACAATTTCAAAATTAAGATTGTTGTTAATTTTTTGTTTAATTAATAATATAAAAATTAACATTCAATTAACATTCAATTTTTTGCATTAACTATCTTAACTGATTTTTATTGGGACGGTGATCGCGGAACAAACATTTTGAAGACACTGCAGCCCTGGTTTGGCGATCAGTGCTTATCGATTTGTTTGTTCGATATACAAACATATGCTAAGCCATAAACATATGTTCATTTTGTTTATAAAAGTTAGAATACGCTGGACTACCACATATATTATATTAATAAGAGTGTTTGAAATGTTTAGAGTGTGTTAAATATGTGTGTCCTTACATACATATGTTTTATTCAGCTAAAATATTTCTATTAATCTGTTTTGTGTGTGCCCAATCTTTTATTGTTGTAAAATAAAATGAAATAATATACCGCAATCATTTTGTTGTTATTATTTGTATTCCAGATTGCAGTATTATGTGGACTTGTATGAGTGCAACACAGTGTAAGTATATGCAAGAGAAAACTATTTTCTTCTTGGTGTCGAATATTTATTAATGCTTCCTTTATTTTGTAGATATATACTGCACATGAATGTGCTGGATGGTTACATATGTGCCCATGCGGATTTTGAAATATTTATCATTATTTTTAAATTATATTTGTTTTATTGCATAGCTTGCATATATTGATTGGGAACAACTTGAAGTATATAAAAATTATGTTATATGTTTTTGTTGCTATACTCATGCATTTTAGCGTTGGAATGATCGCTCATATAACTTAAGATGTATATGTGAATGTATAAGGATGTGTGCCAGTAGTACAACTGAATACACCCTTCCTTCTTCTTCAGCAATCCATCAGTCTCCTGGAACACTCTACTAGTACTAGGACTAGCTTTAAGAGAATCACTGAATTGCCCAAAGAGGTCTAAAGTTCTTCCAATCAATGCTGTATAAACTGCTCCGCAATGGCCAGTGGGTATCCATCCAGCCTTATAGTGACTTCGCTACCTTGGGAAGCCACTTTCTACCTAGCCTGTCATAGGCACCATATGACCGACCAGACCTGGCTAGAAAACCACCTCAGCTAAGCTCACCCACTCACACGAGTGCCACAGAAATGGAGTCAGATCCCACTAGGTTATGCAATGGATCTGGCGCGTCCTATGTGTGTCAGCAACCATCTAACCTAACCCAACTACAAATAATATATTAAGGATCAGTGCAGGGCACCCGTTATTCTATCACAGCTTCTGCTAGAAACGTGTCATTTATTATTATTATAATTATTATTATTATATCATTAAGATTATATTATTATTAATACGATTGTTTCTTTCATTACATATTTGTGGGACGCTTAAGCTGGATTGAATCCATCCTTGGCTGCCAGTGGTGGTATTATGTTCGGTATGCCAAAGACATGGGCTTTGGAACGAGGACTCAAAATTGGCGGCAGTTTATTCCAGACATTGCGCACCAGATCGTACTCATCGACAATGTTGAGCGCACGACTCCCATCCCATCCGCCAACGGCAATCAAACAATCTCCAAGCAGAGCACAACCGATCCCATCGCGTCCCACTGCCAGAGAGCAAATCAGTGTCCACGTATCAGTAGCTGGATCATAACGATCCACGATATTTCGTCAATGGCATAGAGGCGGTCGCCCAACACTGCATCACCAGGGTGCTCACGATTCTCGGACATCGGCGACACATAGCTCCAGGTGCACGCAATGGGATCATAGCGTTCAACCGTGTTCAGAGGTTGCCCATTAGAGAATCCGCCGACTGCATAGAGGTGTCCATCCAGCACTGCAAAGCCTAGTCTATCACGTGCCGTTCCCATTGGATTGAGTGGCACGCAGGCCATCGTGTTTAGATCGAGACTCTTCACAGTGCGCGATATTCTCCTATCAACAATTCCGCCTAACAAAATCAGTTTGTTGTCCATGACAGCGGCGCCAAAGTCCGAACCGCAATTGATCGTGTGCTTCCAAGTCGTCCACTTGTTCAGTCGCGGACAGTAGCTCTCAATGGTGGTAGCTCTCAATGGTGGTGATCGCAGCCACCCATAACCAGCAATTGGCCGACAGGAATGTATTTGCGGGGCTTGGTTCGTTCGGTGGCGGTAATGAGCGAACGGCGCTCGGGGGACATTGCATGCCACTTGAAGGCCTCAAACAGCAGTCGGTGGCACTCGTTGCTGGCTCCGCACACCTTCTACACGTGATCCGCAATGAAGGATGGATCCAACCGAGGCATACGCACATTGGCCAGCAGCTCGGGCATGTGCTGCTCACGAGTGGGTGCATCGACGACATCATTGAGTGGAAGACGTCCTGCTCGGTTGGCACACAGATCTCATCGCTGGACAGCAGCTTGCACAGCTGATTGGCGTTTAGCTGAAGAAACTCCTCATTGTGGCACACCTCCAAAAAAATTGCAGCATGCCGTCACCACAGGGATCAGCTGCAGCAGGTTGGCGGTGTCCAGCAGCTGGACGAGCAGCTGCAACGCATCGCCATGCACCTCGCCAAGGGTCACCTCGTGCTCCTTGCTCTCGCGCATTTGTCCGGTAAACATTGCCGAAAAATATTCACTCGAAGCTGCGAGCACCAAGCGATGAGCGCACACCCGTTTGCCATCAATGCCAGCGATGAGAACCACATCACAGCACAGCTGCTTCTCTTCCGCAAATTGTTGCATTCGCTTCAATAAGGCCTCTGCATGGCTGCCCACAATGGAATCCCTCGACAAAGACAAAGACTCCAGCTTATTCTCCGCCATTTTCATCGATGTGGACGCTGCCGCGTTTCCACTGCGACTCTCTTCTTGGTGTACATTTACGGATGACATTTTATTTGGTTGTTGATATCTTTAATAAAATGCAAATGTATTTTGTATAAGTCAGCACGAAGCTGGCAGTGTGCCGACACTATTGAACGCAATTATTCGAGTCAGTAACGAAATGGATATCGATAAGTGATCGTCATGGATCATTCGGTTGGAGCTACAACTTGAAAATGACAACTTTAGAGTAACAAATATGAAAGTAGACTATTTATCATTATTTCTTCAAATAAGAGTTAATAAAATGCTAAATAGTCGACAGTCACAAAACTGATCGAAAGTTAAACTCATGATAAGGAAATCGAATCCAACATTTTTCAACAAATCTTTTTCTTAAGCTGAAATCGCCATTTTTTGCTTATTTTCCTAATATAATCAATATACCAACGGCCATTTGAAATGCTGTTATTTTTTATATTATGACTTTTGTATGCAATAATTATCTTGCACAGAAAAACTCAACAGAGTATGTTAACCAAGGTCATGGACAAAATACAAGGCAACAAAAGTTGCTCATTTCTAACGGGATCGGCCGAAAAGGGAAATGCAAAAAGTGCACTGTACTGTAGCTGCATTTTCGCAAATATTCTTAACCCGTTATAATATACTAGAACAGGTGCGTACCTGTTCGCACCCATGCACGGATGCTCATACGAGGCTGGGTTTTACATTTCCTGCGAAGTTGAGTGAAATAATGACCTGCGCGTCGCAGTCTGGGCGCTGCTGGTACCCAGGCTCTGAGAAATAACCTAATGCATATATACAGTGAGAGACAGCTCAAGTCGACCAGTGTCAAAGAAAAAACATAATTGCCTGCCATAAGCTAATTATTTATTATTTTTCAGAAATTCCAAAGACCGATGGTAGGTACACATATTAACCACTAAAATTAATATATGGCCTTAATACACTGAGGTTTCCTTACCTAAGTACCCTATTTTTTGTTTACTGCTTGTTTCGTGCAGTCTTAAAAAAGTAATTTGTTTTCCGTATAAAAGCTTTAATAAGGATGTTAATATTTAGTATGATATCCTTTAGCCTTAACAATTTCGCTTAACCTATTATTCATGGAAGATACCAACTTCCTGGTAGCTTCTGGGCTGATTCTGCTCCACTCATCCAGCTGAGCATTTTTGAGATCTTTGCTGGATGCTGTGCTTCCGGATGTTATTTTCCATCAGAGCACACAAATTCGCAATAACATTTAAATCTGGAGACTGGGCCGGTGGAATTATTCCTGATAAGCCAGGACTGTACTATCTTGGCTTTATGCTTGGGATCGTTGTCCTGGTAGAACCGGAAAGTATGTCGGATTCCTAGCTTCTCGGCACTTTGGAGTAAATTTTCCTTTAGTATGTTAAGGTACACATTCTTGTCCATTGTTGTTTCAAAAATCACAAAATTCCCGTATCCGGCTGACGAGATACATACCCATACCATGTCACTTCCTCCACCATGCTTGACTGTTGCCTTTACGTGTTTGGGATTCAGGTCAGTATTGCACTATCGCCACACATAATTCCGTCCGTCTGAGTCAAAAATGTTGAATTTGTCACCACGTACGGACGGAATAGTTAAATGTTTTTTCTTCTTCTTGATTTGGCTCTGTAGATATGCTATGTGCTCACAGTTAACGGATATTAGCCTGGAGGGAAAACGGTACAATTAATTTACCTTGCTAAGAAAGTGGAACGATGGAAACCATGAAAAAGAAAATCGTGATTTCGATATATTTTTTTTCTTTTGCATATATGTTTTGATTTTATTTAAAAAATAAACAAAACAATTGTAAAATTAAGATTGTTGTTAATTTTTTGTTTAATTATTAATATAAAAATTAACATTCAATTAACATTCAATTTTTTGCATTAACTATCTTAACTGGTTGTTGTTGGGACGGTGATCGCGGAACAAACATTTTGAAGACACTGCAGCCCTGGTTTGGCGATCAGTGCTTATCGATTTGTTGGTTCGATATACAAACATATGCTAAGCCATAAACATATGTTCATTTTGTTTATAAAAGTTAGAATACGCTGGACTACCACATATATTATATTAATAAGAGTGTTTGAAATGTTTAGAGTGTGTTAAATATGTGTGTCCTTACATACATATGTTTTATTCAGCTAAAATATTTCTATTAATCTGTCTTGTGTGTGGCCAATCTTTTATTGTTATAAAATAATAAAATATATACCGCAATAATTTTGTTGTTATTATTTGTATTCCAGATTGCAGTATTATGTGGACTTGTATGAGTGCAACACAGTGTAAGTATATGCAAGAGAAAACTATTTTCTTCTTGGTGTCGAATATTTATTAATGCTTCCTTTATTTTTTAGATATATACTGCACATGAATGTGCTGGATGGTCACATATGTGCCCATGCGGATTTTTAAATATTTATCATTATTTTTAAATTATATTTGTTTCATTGCATATCTTGCATCTATTGATTGGAAACAACTTGATGTGCATAAAGATTATGTTATATTTGTTTGTTCCTATGGAATGTTCGCTCATATAACTTATGGTATTTCATGTATATGTATATATGCAAATAAGAGCCCTTTGGACGTTGCTCATGCAGCTGCACAAAAATGGATTATAATTGTTTGGATATCATTATTACGATTGTTTCTTTAATTACATATTTTTAGGACGATTGGCTGGTTTGGATCCATCCTTGTCTGCTGGTGGTAATATGTTCGGAATGGCAAAGACAAGGGCGTGGTAACGAGGAATCGAAATTGGCGGCAGTTTATTCCAGACGTTGCGCACCGGATCGTACTCCTCGACAATGTTGAATACACGATTCCTATTAAATCCGCCAACGGCAATCAAACTATCTCCAAGCAGAACACAACCGATCCTATGGCAGCCGTCTGGCAACAAGCAAAACACTGTCCACTTATCAGTAGCTTGATCATAACGTTCCACGGTTTTTGGGGGATAACCGGTAACCCGGTCATAGCCGCCCAAGGCATAGATGTATCCATATGCAACAGCGACACCAACGGGACCACTATTGCGATTCATTGGCGCCCGAACACTCCATTCGTTTATTTGCGGATCATAGCATTCGACAGAGTGTAGGCCGAGTCCGCCAATGCCATAGAGGCGGCTGCCTAACACTGCAACACCAGGGAGCTCACGCTTCTGGGACATCGGCGACACATAGCTCCAGGTGCACTCAATGGTATCATAGCGTTCAACCGTATTCAGAGGTTGCCCATAAGAGCATCCGCCGACCGCATAGAGGTGTCCATCCAGCACTGCAACGCCTAGGCTATGACGGGCCAATCCCATTGGATTGAGTGGCACGCAGGCCATCGTGTTTAGGTCGAGGCTCTCCACAGAGCACAATCCCCTACCATAGCGGCAGCCTACCAAAATCAGTTTGTTGGCCATGACAGCGGCGCCAAAGTCCAAACGCCCATCGATTGTGTGCTCCCAAGTCGTCCACTTGTTCAGCCGCGGACAGTAGCTCTCAATGGTCGTGACCCTGTTGTCATTATTGAAGCCAAACATAACCAGCAATTGGCCGACAGCAGTGTATTTGCGGGGCTTGGTTCGTTCGGTGGCAGCAATGAGCGAACGGCGCCGGGAGGGAAGTGAATGCCACTTGAAGGCCTCCAACAGCAGTTGCTGGCACTCGTTGCTTGCTCCGCACAACTTCTCCACGTGATCCGCAATGAAAGATGAATAAAACAGGGGCAGACGCACCTTGGCGAGCAGCTCGGGTATGTGCTGCTCACGAGTGGGCGCATCGTGGCGCACCCACGACATCATTGAGTGGAAGACATCCTGCTCAGTTGGCACATTGAGCTCATCGCTGGACAGCAGCTTGCCCACCTGATTGGCGTTTAGCTGAAAGAACTCCTCATTGTGGCACACCTCCATAAAATGCTGGCAGATGTACTTCTGTGCCACTCGCAGCAGCTCTGTGCGTCCATGCTGATCCGCCAAGAATGCGGAGAATTGGATGGGCGCAGGTGGCGTGCGAGAAAATTGCAGCATGCCGTCACCACAGGGATCAGCTGCAGCAGGTTGGCGGTGTCCAGCAGCTGGACGAGCAGCTGCAACGCATCGCCACGCACCTCGCCAAGGGTCACCTCGTGCTCCTTGCTCTCGCGCATTTGTCTGGTAAACATTGCCGAAAAATATTCACTCGAAGCTGCGAGCACCAAGCGATGAGCGCACACCCGTTTGCCATCAATGCCAGCGATGAGAACCACATCACAGCACAGCTGCTTCTCTTCCACAAATTGTTGCATTCGCTTCAATAAGGCGCCTGCGTGGCTGCCCACACAGAAACCCCTCGACAAGGACTCCAGCTTATTCTCCGCCATATACATCGATGTGGACGCTGTCGACTCTCGATTGCGACTCTCTTCTTGGTGTCCATTTACGGATGACATTTTATTTGGTTGTTGAAATTCTGTTCTGAAAATACAAATTTATTTCGTATATGAGATAAGCGAACAAGAAGCTGTCAAAGCTGTTGGCATTGCGCCGATTCTATTGAATTAATTGAGTCAGAGAGGAGAGTACCGATAAGCGATCGGCCTGGATCATTCGGGTGCAGCACTAAACAATGTCGGTTGATAACAGACCTGAAAATGACAACTTCAGCTCATCAAATTTGAAAGTAGACTATTTATCATGATTTCTTCAAATATGCGTTAATTAAATGCTAAATAGTCGACAGTCACAAAACTGATCGAAAGTTAAACTCAATATTTTTCAAATTACTACAAATCTTTTTTCTTAAGCTGAAATTGCCATTTTTTGCTCATTTTCCTAATATAATTAATATATCAACGGGCATATGAAATGCTGATATTTTTTATAATACGACTTTTGTATGCAATAATTATCTTGCATAGAAAACAGAACAACAGAGTATGTTGAGCAAGGTCATGGACAAAATGCAAGACAACAAAAGTTCCTCGTTTTTAACGGGATCGGCCGAATAGGGAATTGCAAAAAGTGCACTGTACTGTATCTGCATTTTCGCAAATATTCATAACCCGTTATAACCTACTACAAAAGATTCATTTATAGATTCACAAACAAAGAAGATAAGTTGGTGGTAACCTTCTCCAAGGATCGGCATATACAAAAAAAGGGCCTATATCTCCCACATTTTAAGAGCTACAGTTACCAAAGGTAGATTACTAAGGTGGATTACTAAGTTCGTACTGGTTAAAATTTGATTTTTATTTAGCTTTCGAATATTGATTCAACAAGCAGTGCACTGCTTTCTCAACTTAACAGTTCAACGAAAACAGTGCTTGCGAAACTGTCAACGGACATAAAGCTAGTTAATGGATTTGAGTGTTCCAGGTTAATAAAACGGGACACTTATAGCGACATGAAATACTTGCCTCAAATTCATGTCTGGCCTTGAATGATAATAAACACCAAATGGTTGCTACACAATACCAATATTTATGTTAACAATATTATAAATAAGTTAAACAAATCAAGACGAAAGGGAAATTAAAATTTCCCTCCAGCAGTGTGCTGCTTGCATGTTCTTCACAATGTAGCCAAAACTGTAGTGCTGATCAGTGAATGCCAAACTGTACACATTGACTTCTCATCTTGGAATAATTTTAACTTAAATTATTTTCTAAATACTAAACGTAGTTAAATATAACCATCATTTCTAGTTTTAAAACATATTATTTAGACCCAGGGAAAGTGACTTGCACATCAGTTGCAAAGATGATGTGGTTCAGAGTATTACGATCTCTAATGAATATATATAGTGACATATCCAGATCACGCCGATCTGTCATGTCTACACATACAGCAAACGCAACAGCACGCGCAACAATTAAAATGCAACATCAGCATAAAAAGGCCCCGTTCCAGCTGCCTTCATCAAACCAGCAGCCAGAAGAATAAAAAGGCCCCGTTCCAGCTGCCTTCATCAAACCAGCAGCCAGAAGAATAAAAAGGCCCCGTTCCAGCTGCCTTCATCAAACCAGCAGCCAGAAGAATAAAAAGGCCCCGTTCCAGCTGCCTTCATCAAACCAGCAGCCAGAAGAATAAAAAGGCCCCGTTCCAGCTGCCTTCATCAAGCCAGCTGCCTTCATCGACAGGCCCCGTTCCAGCTGCCTTCATCGACGTTCGCGCAAGCCAGCTGCCTTCATCGACAGGCCCCGATCCAATGCATTTTACCTACATTCAGACAATAGACCTAAGCAGAATCATTTTGTATGCACAATAGAGAAGACGTGCTTTTAATTGTATAACTTTATATTTGTGACAAACTGTCTAACTATAATTTTGTGTTAATAAGAAATATATCAACAACAAATTGTATAACTTTATATTTGTGCTTAAATAAAAATATATTAATAATAAACTGTCTAACTATAATTTTGGTGTTTAATAAAAAATACGTAAATAATAAATTGTCGGAATTTAATTTGATGCAGCTGGTGTACTCTCGCACATCAAAAAACGTAATTGGCGCAGCCGGTAGGATAGCAAAATTGTGAAACGTCGTGATCCTTTACAGGAAACGTACTAGTGTTTTGCGAAATTGTTATCCGCATAAGGACCCCGTGAACCTTTAAAATCTCGGTAGGAAAACAAACATTGTGAAACGTCGTTTATTCCATTCAGGAAAACGTACTGGTGTTTCGCGAAATTGTTATCCGCATAAGGACCCACGTGATCATTGAAAAACTTCTAAAAATAAGTAAATCATAATATAAGCGAAGCAGACGACGAAAATTTTTTTTTTGCATTAAATAAACTTTTACAAAAAAATAAATAAAATAAAATAAAATTATTTCAATGAGTGAACAAAGCAACAACAAAAACGAAAAAAAAAATACATAAGTAAAAATATAATAATAATAATAATAAAAAGGAAAGAAAAACAAAACAACAATAATATGAAAGTGTAAAAAACAAATAACAAATAAAAAAAAAAAAAAAAAAATTATTTCAACGAGTGAATAAAACAACAAAAAACAACAAAATGATGTCAGAAGCCACATTGATCCGACTAAGAGGACGTTACTACCGACCACGATCCTTCTATGCTGAAGATGATGAAATGGGAGCCTATTTAGGAAGTATCGAATTCTGTAAATTAATCTATGAAAGCGAGGACATAAGCAGAACCAAACAACATTGGGGGCGATACAACAAAATGATAGTGGAAAGCTGGGCTAAGCTGAAGGATTGGCTGACCGTTGTGCTCGAACCACTCACCAATTCTCAACCCTTGGCTTTGGCAGGCTTCGTAAATTATCTACTGAAAATAGACAAATCGGAAAAGGATCTCAAGAGCAAAATGATCAAGCAACTGAATGTGTTTTTATCCGAGCATACGACTCGTTTCGTGGATCGTCTGTTCGATGCCATCGCCAGCAAGGAGTACCTAACTTTGCCCGTTCCCATACCAGTAACCCCGATAGTCGTTACCGAACAGGAACTGGACCATGACCTGGAGGTTGGTACCAATCAGCAACAGCAGCAACAAAAAATCAACAACGAAATCATCATTAAGGAACCCGCGTCCGAAGCGTCCAGCGCCTTCGTCAGCAGCACCAGCAGTGCCTCAATTGCCACAGAGGCCAACACAACAAGTAAGAACGGCATATATGAAACTAAGATTATAATAAATTACATAGAATATAAGAACGAAAATAAGGATGAAGAATATGAAAATGAAAATAAGGAAGAAGAATATAAAGAAAATAAAGAAAAAGAATATATTAACAAAAATAAGGAAAAAGAATATGAAAATGAAAATAAGGAAGAAGAATATAAAGAAAATAAAGAAAAAGAATATAATATCAAAAATAAGGAAAAAGAATATGAAAATGAAAATAAGGAAGAAGAATATAAAGAAAATAAAGAAAAAGAATATATTAACAAAAATAAGGAAAAAGAATATGAAAACAAAAATCAGGAAAAAGAATATAATATTGAAAATAAGGAAAAAGAATATGAAAATGAAAATCAGGAAAAAGAATATATTAACAAAAATAAGGAAAAAGAATATGAAAACAAAAATAAGGAAAAAGAATATAATATTGAAAATAAGGAAAAAGAATATGAAAACAAAAATAAGGAAAAAGAATATAATATTGAAAATAAGGAAAAAGAATATGAAAATGAAAATAAGGAAGAAGAATATAAGGAAAATAAAGAAAAAGAATATAGTAACGAAAATATGGTAGAAGAATATAATAACGAAAATACGAAAGAAGAATATAAAAACAAAAGTAAGGAAGAAGAATATGAAAATGAAAATAAGGTAAAAGAATATACTAACGAAAATAGGGCAGAAGAATATAAGGACCCACCACTAACAAAAGGTATACATTCAGCACACAATACACAGTTAAATAAAATTCAAAAAATAAATAAGCTAAATGAAAAAAGACAAACTTATGAAGTAGATACAAACTATAGAGAAATGCCACTTGTCAAATCAAAAACCACAAATCCATTCAGGAAAACAGGCATAATAAAAAAGTTAGACAGCAAACATTTCGAGGAAACAAATAGAGGACGAAGAATCATACATTATAAAACTAAATTTAAAAAGAAAAAGAAAATAAATATGAACAAATTTACTTAAATATTGATTCACAAAAATTGTTAAATATAAAAATATCAACTTGCATAAGAGAACATATGAAAACAAACAATACATTGTTAATAATAAGCCTAACATTAGTGACAGTATTGTCAATAGTAATAATAAGCTATTTTTTGTTCAAATTCAATAACCTAAACAACTAATAATTAAATATAAGAATAATACAGCACCGACACCACACGTCGAACAAGAAAACCAAGCAACCATCGAAAACGCTAACAACTTACAGCTATACCCTATACTCTAACGCTTGAGGACAAGCTCATTTCTAAGGGATGGGGAAGTGACATATCCAGATCACGCCGATCTGTCATGTCTACACATACAGCAAACGCAACAGCACGCGCAACAATTAAAATGCAACATCAGCATAAAAAGGCCCCGTTCCAGCTGCCTTCATCAAACCAGCAGCCAGAAGAATAAAAAGGCCCCGTTCCAGCTGCCTTCATCAAACCAGCAGCCAGAAGAATAAAAAGGCCCCGTTCCAGCTGCCTTCATCAAACCAGCAGCCAGAAGAATAAAAAGGCCCCGTTCCAGCTGCCTTCATCAAACCAGCAGCCAGAAGAATAAAAAGGCCCCGTTCCAGCTGCCTTCATCAAGCCAGCTGCCTTCATCGACAGGCCCCGTTCCAGCTGCCTTCATCGACGTTCGCGCAAGCCAGCTGCCTTCATCGACAGGCCCCGATCCAATGCATTTTACCTACATTCAGACAATAGACCTAAGCAGAATCATTTTGTATGCACAATAGAGAAGACGTGCTTTTAATTGTATAACTTTATATTTGTGACAAACTGTCTAACTATAATTTTGTGTTAATAAGAAATATATCAACAACAAATTGTATAACTTTATATTTGTGCTTAAATAAAAATATATTAATAATAAACTGTCTAACTATAATTTTGGTGTTTAATAAAAAATACGTAAATAATAAATTGTCGGAATTTAATTTGATGCAGCTGGTGTACTCTCGCACATCAAAAAACGTAATTATATATACTTTCCGTAATTACTCTCGTACAGAGTCAATCTAATGAAAGTATTCCTGAGAGGAGTTACACAACATCCATGAGCGATAAATTAGAGCTCTTCAAACTCAACGTTGACCTCATCGAGAACCTCAACAATTATGTGAAGCAAATGCAAACTGAGCAGGTAATCGAAGATCGGATTTACAATATAATTTGTAAACTAATTTCAAATCTGATCTCAACTCACGCAGACTGAGTCAGCAGCTGGCAAAGCCACTGAAATCTGCCGTGGGCCGTGAGGAAGAATTCCTCTCAAATCCACTCAACATTTATTCACTCATCCGTCATATGTCCAAAGACTGGACACAACTGAGAGACTGAGGCAACGAGAGCCATGCATCGCATACAGATAACCTTTAGACTATATCCAATGGAAATGGCCAGTGGTTGGCTGGATGGCACACAATACGAGTGGGTATTCATACGAATGAATGAATGAATGAATGAATATGAATATTATTCAAATCGCTTACACATAGTGCAAGGCTTTCGTATCTCGACTGCTTTGAGCTGGGCAAACACTCTTTCCATGTGGATGACATGGGGAATGCAACTAAATGGCTATTAACGGCAAGTCAGTTGATTGACAATGAATCCCCCAATGGATCTGAATCTGAATCTGATCTGAACTATATACTGAACGTAACAAGCAGTGATAAAGCCTGGTATTTAGCCCGCTCACTGGCAGCAGACGGTAAGCCAACAAAAAATCGCAATAAATTGTGGTAAATCAGGGAAGAAGAAGATATTTATATATGTTGAGGAGAAGATACTTAGAAGATATTGTGCTGTAAATTCCCATTCAAAACTCGTACATTTAGGCAAACTGAATGAGGCAGAAGATGTTTTGTTAAAGTTAAATGAACCCAGACTAAATTCTCGAAATAAAGAGTTGCTTGCCGAATCGATGAAATATGAGAAACCAGAATATCCGTACGATTCAGAGATGCAAGAGGCAGATGAAAAATACACTCAACTGTGTGGCGCCTCGCACAAGCCAAAACCAAATCGACTATTTTGTTATCCATGGATCCATATGTGGTTGTCTTTCACGAGGCGATCTACGATTCCGAAATTGACGAACTGAGGCGATTATGTGAACCAGAGCTAAGGCGCACAGAAGTCGAGAAACTGGGTGGAAATAAATCAATCCGCTCCTCAAGCGGTGTTTGGATATTTGACTTGGTTTTAAGAAAAGGACGA
>JAWNME010000128.1:0-16919 GCA_035044385.1 Drosophila neutralis
AAGAATATGATAATGAAAATAAATACAAAGAATATAATAACGAATATAAGAAAAAAGAATATGAAACCAAAAATAAGAAAAAAGAATATAGTAAAGAAAATAAGAAAAAACAATATGAAAATGAAAATAAAGAAGAAGAATATGAAGACCCACCACTATTACTAGATATCCATAAGGCACACGCATTGGAAAACGAATTAGTGGAAAATAACCAATTTAGATTAGAGCACCTAAATAAGGAAAAAAAATCCAAGTTAACAAGAGTTTTGTTTGAATTTAACGATATTCAGTATAATGAGAGCAACAATTTGACTTTCACAAATACTGTAAAGCACGTTATAAATACAAAAAATGAGGAGCCTTGTTATAGGAAACCGTATAAATACCCCCAAAGCTATGACCAAGAAGTTGCCAAGCAAATGAAAGAAATGATGCAACAAGGCATTATACGACCATCCAATTCACCATATTGTTCTCCTATCTGGGTCGTACCAAAAAAAAGAAGATGCATCCGGAGAGAAAAAATATAGAATAGTCGTAGACTATCACGGCCTGAATGAAAAAACAATTAGCGTTAAGGAATTTCCAATTCCAAAGACTCCCAAAGAAATAAAAAGATTCCTAGGATTATGCGGATTTTACAGGAAGTTCATCCCAGATTTCGCCAAAGTTGTGAAGCCAATGACCGTAAAGCTAAAGAAAGGAGCAAAAATAAATGAAAAAGACATAACATACATCGAAGCCTTCGAAAAATTAAAATTACTTATAGTATCCGACCCAATATTAGTATATCCTGATTTCACGAAAAAATTCTCACTTACTACAGACGCTAGTAATTATGCATTAGGAGCAGTATTATCACAGGATCACAAACCAATATGTTATGCTAGCAGAACCTTGAACGAACACTAGATAAATTATTCAGCAATAGAAAAAGAATTATTAGCAGTAATTTGGGCAACGAAAAATTTCAGGTCATATTTATTTGGTAGAACTTTTGAAAAACTTAGCGACCACAAACCTCTCATATGGCTAAATAACATAAAAGAGCCAAACATGAAGTTACAAAGATGGAAAATAAGACTAAACGAATTTGATTATGAAATAAAATACATACCAGGCAAAGAAAACTATGTAGCCGATGCACTTTCACGAATTAAAGCCGAAGAAAATAACATTGAAGAAAATTTCATGGCGAATGCTCAAGATAGCATAGTAGCGACAATGCATAGCGCAAACGAGGATAATCAAAATTGTATTGCAGGCACAGAAAAACCATTGAATAATTTTAGTCATCAAATAGAATTTATAAAAGCAAATACTGAAGAAATAAAGAAAATTAACTATTTTCACAAAACTAAGATTCTAATAACTTACATAGAAATGACACCGGAAAAAGCAGAGGAGATCATAAAAGAATATCTCTGTGCAAAAACCAGCGTTATATACTTCCCACATGAAGTTGACTACATAATATTCCAAAAAGCTTATTTAGAAATAATACAAAGAGATTGTCCGATAAAAACTATGAGAACCACCAAAAAATTACAAGATATCCAAACCTATTCAGAATTGAAACAAACCATATTAAACGATCATATAAAACTTTTACATCCAGATATAGAAAAAACTATCGCAATGTGTTGAGCTATTGAGCTTTTTCAATAGCTATCGAATTTTTAAAGTCACAAAAAATAATAGAAACGCACCGAAAACTTGCTTTTCTATAAATTAAGTTTATTACAAAGCTCCGATTTGAGCTTAATTGTTTATTACAAAGCTCCGATTTGAGCTACAATTGTTTATTACAAAACTCCGATTTGAGTTACAATTGCTTATTAATTAATTAATAATAATAAGACGAATACCGTGTCGGGACTTGAATTCTCGAATTACGAAATAGAACAAGCTCGACCACACGAGCCAGTGGCCATTTAAGGGGTGGCAAGTTTTCATCCTTTACAAGGACAACATCGTTGATGTGAACACCCGGGTAGGATTTTCTCCATTTGGACCGTTGCTGAAGAAGCGTTAAATATTCATCACGCCAACGACTCCAGAAAATTTGCTGATAATAAGCTATACGCTGCCATCGATCTAGGCGGCTAACGTTTAGCTTGGTGACATCCGGCTCCGGATAAAGTGTGAGTGGCGCAGTGCCAAGGAAGTGCGCAGGAGTTAACACATCCAGATCTGCAGGGTGCTCTGAAAGTGGAAAAAGAGGTCGAGAGTTTATTATTGCCCCAATGTGGCAAACCAGTGTGCGCAGATCATCCAGGGGCAAAACCGAGGGTCCGACCGACCGATAGAAATGGTATTTTACTGTCTTCACCGCCGCCTCCCAAAGTCCACCAAAGTGTGGTGAGCGAGGTGGGATGAATTCCCATTCGATGTCGTCAGAGACACAAAATTGTCGGACGGAGTCGATGTGCTTCTCGCTGAGGAAGAGTCGCTTGAGTTCAGCTAAGTCATTCTTGGCTCCGACGAAATTTGTCGCATTGTCCGACCATATGCGAACAGGTTTACATCTGGTAAGAATAAACCTCTTGAGTGCATTGAGAAAGGCTGCTGTTGACAAATCAGGAACCAGTTCGAGATCCACCGCCTTTGTTGCGAAGCAAATGAAGACCGAGATGTAGCATTTTACTGGTCCTTTGTTACGAATCTCGCTCTTGTAATAAAACGGTCCACAATAGTCCACTCCAGTGACAGCGAAAGGATGCGAGCCACTAACACGATCGCGGGGAAGATCAGCCATGATTGTCTCAGCCAGGACCGGTTTTGCTCGAAAACACATAATGCATTTTGTTGTTACGCTGGAGACAGTCTTACGCCCACCAATAGGCCAATAGTGGAGCCGAATATGAGCCAGCAGAGAACGAGGTCCGGCATGCAGCTGACGGCTGTGAAAATGCATGATGATGGCGCGTGTGACAGGATGATGTCCAGGAAGTATGATGGGATGCTGAGCATCGAAATCCAGGCTCGAGTGTTTCAGACGGCCACCAACACGAAGAAGTCCAAACTCATCGATGAATGGGGTAAGCGAGGCAATAGAGCTGGATGATTTGATAGTCCGTCCGTCTTGAAGAGCCCTATACTCATCACTCAGATTCGCCATCTGGATGCTCCGCAAGAGTAGTTGAGTGCCCTTGTGTATCCAATCTACCGTTAGACTGGCATCCCTGATGCGATTGCGAAATTTATATATATATCCGAAGACACGACGCAGGTTATGAAAAGAATTTGCAAACTTGCATCCTAAGCTGACATCAGAGCATCTAGAGATGGTAACTAGCACCTTTTGCCGCAGCTCAGGAAGCGTCCGGGCCGGTAAACATGATGCGGGCCAGTCGCACTCTCCTTTGGTTAAGAAATCGGGACCATGAGACCACAACGATGATTCTAAAAGGTCGCTTGGAAGTGCTCCTCTAGAAAGAATGTCTGCCGGGTTGCATTCCGTCGGTACGTAGCGCCATTCCATTCCTGTCGTAAGCTCTTGTATTAAAGATATCCGATTAGCCGTGAACGTTTGGAAGCGCGAAGGCTCATCACGTATCCAGGATAAGACAACTGCCGAATCCGACCAACAATAGTATCTGCAGTTAAATAACTTCATTTGAGCTACTTCGCGAATAAGTTGAGATAGCAGTGCAGCAGCAGATAATTCCAGCTTTGGTACTGTGAGAGTTCGTAAAGGTGCCACACGAGACTTAGAGCACAACAAATGAGCTATGCGCCTTCCTTCTGCTATGGATATAACGTAAATGCATCCACCGTAAGCCTCAATGCTCGCATCACTAAAACCATGAACTTCGATGGTGCCCTTTGGAACAACGACCAGTCGAGGGAGTTTTATTTGCTCTGTGTTGCAAATATCGGCACACAAGCTATTCCAAGAACAGTGCAAAGAAGCAGGAAGACTCTCATCCCAATCCAATTGCTCTCTCCAAATGTGCTGCAAAAAGATCTTGGCCTTGGCTACCACGGGTCCGATAAGTCCAAGCGGGTCATAGAACCGAGCAATGGTAGACAGCACAGACCGTTTGCTAGGCTTTCCAGACGCTTTCATAGGCGAAAAGTTGAACAGAAGGCAGTCAGAGGCTGGATCCCACGCAAGTCCGAGAGTCTTCGTGACATCCGTGCCATCGTCAAATTTTAAAAAAGTCTCCTTTTCCTCATCAGGAACGTGTTGAAGTACGCGAGGATCGTTGGAGCACCACTTCCTAAGTTTAAAGTTTCCCTTTCGAAGCAGGCTGACTGTTTGCTCCATAATATGAATTACTTCCTCGGCAGAGTCACCTCCAGTGATGAGATCATCTACATAAAAATCGCTCAAAATCACTTTAGATCCAGCAGGAAATGAACTTCTTTCATCAATAGCTAATTGCTGCATGGAACGAACCGCCAGAAAAGAAGCTGGCTTTGTGCCATAGGTGAGAGTATCCAGCTTGAAAACTTGAATTTCCTGATGAGGTGAATCACGCCATAAGATACATTGCAGATAGGAATCGGGTTCAGCCATCCTAACGCACCTGTACATTTTGCTAATGTCACCAGTCAAGGCTATTGGGAATGTCCTAAACTGCAACAGTGTAGCGAACAGCTTGCGTTGAATTGTTGGGCCTGCCATGAGGATTTCATTCAGGGAATAGCCAGACGAAGACACGGCCGAACCATCAAAAACAACTCTAAGCTTAGTTGTTGAGCTATCTTCCTTAAGAACACAATGATGAGGAAGATAATACTTGCAGCGACTTAGCATGTCCGACTCCACAAGAGACATGTGATTCAACTCCAGATACTCCTTGATAAATGCTGAATATTGCGACTTCAAACCAGGATGACGTTCTAATTTGCGTTCCAGGTTGCAAACGACGATATGCCTGCTGATACGAATCTCCAATTAGATCCACAGCATGCTTGACTGGAAGGCGAACCGAATATTCGCCAGTGTCCAAACGAGCAAAAGTTTGTTTAAAATGCTCTTCACAGTCAAGTTCCTCCTTGGTAGATTCATTGACTAAACGGGAACACGATTCTACCTCCCAAAACCGACGAACGATTTCATCAAGCTTGTGATCTGGGCTAGGATTTGGCATCATAACCGAGCTAGTGACCATCAATGAGGCAGGGCTCGCTGAAGAAGTTCCTCCTGTCACTATCCAGCCCAGTTGAGTTTTTTGAAGAATAGGCAAACCAGGAGCGATTTTGATTTGACCGACACACAACAATTCAAAAAACAGGCCAGCTCCAATTAACAAATCAATTTTGTGCGCCTTGAAGAACTCTGGATCAGCCAAGCGAATATTTGAGGGTATATTCCAGAGCTCAGTGTCGACATCGTAGCTAGGCTGATTTCCAGTTATAGATGGAGCTACGAGAACGGAGATGTCGGCAGAGTAGGCAGATGCTCGCGATTGAAAACTTATATCGGCTGAATAGCCTTCTGAGGCAACAGTAGACTCCCCCAATCCTGAGATCAAAGTAGGTGAGCGATGCTTGCGCAGCTGGAGGTGTTGAGCTAAACGAGATGTGATGATGTGCACCTGCGATCCAGAATCCAGTAGCGCTCGGCAAGGGACTAAAACTCCAGTACGACTTCTAATGTTGATTACAGCAGTTGCCAAGAGCACCACGTCTTGGCTAAGATTTTGGGCTAGAAGTGTTGCCGAAGGGTTTGCAGCAGGCGGATGCGAAGCAAAGATAACTTGAGAGCCGTCAATCTGATTCTCAAAATGCAGAAGCGTATGATGCTTGGCCTTGCAGCGGTTGCAGGTAGTGGAGCTGCACTCCTTTAGCCGATGACCTTTACACAGGCAATTAATGCAAAGGTTGAGCTTCTTTACCTCTCGTAGACGCAGTTGCGGAGACAGATTTCCAAAACGGGAACAGTTATAAATTGAGTGGCCAAAGGTCTCACAGAACACACATTTATTTGTGTTGGAGTTAGTAGCGACAAAGGCCTTTCTGCTAGTGTTAACGATTCTACTACTTTTTCCCACCTTAGAGCTAGGCGTATACGTTGCCATAGCGTGTTCCACATTTTCCAACCTTTGACATCGTCGATCCAGAAATGCCAAGAACTGCTCACAAGTAGGAATAGTATCCATCGGTGCTGTCTCCTCCCAACTGATCTGCGTTGCCTTGTCCACTTTCTGCAGCAAACTGTGCACGATAATGAATCCCGCAATCTGCTCAACGTTGCCCAGGCTTTGTAGAGCGCGCATGTTGGAATTAACCGTATCCGAAAGGGTTCGAAGTTTTACCGCTGACGACGACTCGATGCAATCTAATCCCAATATCTCCGTGATATGTGCTTGGAAAATGAGACGCTTGTTGTTAAACCGTTTTTTAAGGAGCTCCAATGCAACTGGATAGTTAGCGCTGCTGATTTCCAACGAAGAAACACTATCCAAGGCTGATCCTTTCAGACACGATCGCAAGTGCTGAAACTTCTCCACATCCGAAAGTCCTGAGTCCGCATCAATGATTGAAGACGAACATCGCTATGAACTCTGCAAACTTGGTGTATCCTCCACTAAACTCGGGCAGCTTGATCTCAGGCAACCGGATTCGGCTTTGAGACAATGTGTGATTGTCACCACAGGTATCTTGCCTCATAGTCGAGCACAACGGCGACGACAACTTTCGTTTGTCAATTTCGCGTCGCAAGCTAGTTTCCACTAATATTGAAAGGTCATCAAAACATGCCCGTAATTCACTCCCGATTTCATCATAAGTCCAGCTCCTCCAACAGCGTGCCTGCTGAGCACTTTCCAACGCCTTGAGCCGAACAGCCAACTCTTGTTCGCTGAGATGCACAATTTGCTCCGGAGCGATTGCTTTGGCCATCCGTTTTACCTGCTCATCAATAGCTTTGGCCTTGGCTTTGTAAAACGGGGCAGTACGAGACTGAACGGCAGTAGAATTATGCATTTTAATAATTTTTCACTAAGCTTTAACACACCAGTTCAACGACGAAATGTCAAACACCCAGTTCATAAGCGCAAGCAAAACGAAACGGGACAAGCAATAACAATGCAGAAACGGCTGATGCAATTGTTAAAGCAAACGCGATAAGCGATATTGACTGCGCAGGCGCCAATGTCAATTTGAGGTCAAACACTTGAACCGAAAGTGAGCACAAAACGAACCGAGAATATCGAACAACAATGCAAGAGCGAGGGCGCGAGTTTTATTAACTCTTTACTTTAAATAATTTGTATTTATTTAAACAAACATGAGCTAATTAAATCGACGTCATTTGCTGTTAAACTAATTTGTAGCTTTATTTAATAGCAAACGAATCTCGTCGGGGTCACAAACAATAGTTGAAGCGTATTGAAAGCTTGCTTTTCAATAGCTATCGAAGTTTATTACAAAGCTCACAATTAAAACTAATAGATAGTATAATACATAAGCTTTGATTTGAGCTACAATTCGTTTGGCACAAAACTCTAAAGTGATTTACAATTGTTTGTTATATAGCTCCGATTTGAGCTTTGCACTTGTTTAATTAGTTCGAACCAATCCGCCGATCTGCGGTGTCGAAAACAGTGCCGCGACTTGTATTCTCGAATTGACGAAATATAACTGATTAGCTGCCGAATTGCAGCTGGCATTGCAAAAGGCAAGCAAAGCGAGAACAAATGCAATAAACGAAATGCCGATAAGCATGTACAAAACAACAGTTAGATCTTTACGTTAATTTTCTCTTTATGCTGCGCAGAGCATAACTTATTAAAAGAGTACAATGTTAAGAGAGAAGCTGCTTTACTTGTTGTTTGGCGCGGATACCTGCGTAACCAAACAGTGATAGAGAAGGTAAAAACAAACGAAGGATTTTTACTGACATTACTGAAGAATCAAACTTCAGTACTTGATTCGACCATTAACATTGTCAAGAAGACTAAATTTGAGTCTGACAAGCGAGTAAAACTACTTGAAGAACAAGTTGCCATCATTAACCAAAACAGAGGAAAATTCAATAATGCACGTCTTACGGAGACTTACCTGGCGTTAACAGCTCAATTGACACTGTTAGCAGCCAGCCTTCAACGCATGCAATCGGAAATAGTGGACGTACTTACTGGAATTCGTCACCGTACAATAAGCCCAATATTGATTTCGCCCGATCAATTAAAGGAACAATTGGATCAAATACGGGATCATTTGCCGGCAGATCAAATGCCACCAGTGGCATCATCTAACGTGATGCACCTGTACAGAATTATGCAAGCAGAAGGCACAGTCACCGACACTCATGTAATATTTAGAATAAAACTACCACTAGTGTCAACATCAATATTGGAACTGTTTAATATTGTGCCGATTCCAATGTGGGACTCTACAAGCTGGCGACTGTTTGAGCTTAAGACACCTATTATAGCTGTAAACAACCACAGAGATCAATTCATGGGACTCACAACAGATGATCTGCATCGCTGCCGAACATTACCGAATGAAGAATACATATGCTTCGACCATCAAGCTATGTTTAATGTTAACAATCGGTGTGAGTTTCAACTGTTTAATAACAAAACACCAACGACGTGTCAAGTACTTCACAAAGCAACCAAAATGGTATGGTCAAAAACACACCGTCCCAATAATTGGATCTTTGCAACGCATTCTGCAATGGAACTACAAGCCGTATGCAACGGAACCCCGTCTACTATAGAACTAAAGGACACCGGACTACTGGCGTTGTCATCAGCTTGCACAGCACGCAACTCAGAAATTAGCATCACCACGTTCAACACCATCATAAGTCAAGTGAAAAAGGGTTATGCTCATTTTGGCAACATAATCAAGCCGAACACCATCCCTTTTACGAAACTCAACATATCAGAGGACAATGTAAAAGAAGATAAGGAACTGGATGACTTGCAGCTACAATTGAACACATTCAAGAAACAAGAGCTGCCCGACCAAATAAATCCAATACAACATCAACATATCGCCGCTTATGCTGCTTTAGTGGTATCCGTCCTTGTGCTACTGGACTATACACTACGGAAACAACTACTGTGGACTTTTCAACCAGCAGCTACAAGGAATGAGGCTGCCAATACACCCGTACCATCAACATCCCCAAGACGAATCACATTGGATGTAGATGATGGTTGATCACCGATTCAACGGCCGGGAGAATGTTTAGATTCATATTGTTTAGATTTATAAATATCACATGTTCACATAGAAAATATTATGCAGCCACTGATAAGGCCACCGCATAGCGCAGCCGTTGATAAAACGACCGTATTCTCACTCCATCGAGTGAGCTGCTTGTAAGGCGATCGCATTTTCACTCCATCAAGTGCAGTCGCTTGTACAGCGATCGCATTCCCACTCCATCGAGTACAGCCGCTTGTACAGTCGACTGCAGTCTGACTTCATCGATATCTTCTCTAAGTAGCTTGAACCGCTCACGCTAGGTTCAAGTGCCTAAATTATGAGCTGTCAGTATTGATTATATTTACATTTCAACAATGCATGGGGCAGCTATCAGCTTCTCTCATGTTCATACTTGCATCTTTTAGTCTAATAATTTTCTATATAAGCCACGCATTTTATTCAATAAAGTCAGTGTTCTTCATAGACTCAATCCCGTCAGACGTCTTCATTTATTTCTACCATCGCATTCTATATGCGCAACGAAGGACCTCACTCTCCGCAGTCCAACTAGTTCAAGTGCTAGTTGCGACGACTTTTAGTAGTCAGTTTATGTACTGAATACTTCCCTTAACACAAACAATAAGTAACGTAGCTGCGTAACGTAATTTGCATGCCCATCCCTGGGTTTTGTATTTGCCATTCTTTCATCTTCACCTTGCACATGCAAGTTCACCGCACACTCTCGATTTAGCTCGCGTCGACTGTGCATGTGCAAGTGAAGTACGCGCATCAAAGCAAACATAAACACATACATACATACAAACATACAAACCTACATATATACAAACAAACAAGCGAAACACGCGCATCGCTTTAAACGAAATATATTGTGAATTTAATATAAGCGAATAGAGTGAAAATTGAAATAAAATAAGAAATAAATAAACATACAAAATTAAAACTCAACTCAAACACCAGCTCAGCGGCTGGCTCAAATATAGGTGACCGCAAAAAAGCGCCTCCTCAAAACACAGTCTATGGAAGGACGATGGAAAACGTTGAAAATCGTAAAGACATCAAATTGGTCACATCGTGGGAAACCACAAACCGCAATAGGTTGGGTGCTCGTGTCCTTATTGCAAAGACCAGTTTCCATAGTTCTGCACAATTTTCCGAAGATATGTATGCGATTCAAATGAAATGTGTATGATAAGCCAATGTATTTAGGTTTTGTTGTTTTAGAATTATCAAAATGGCAAATGTATGATTTCCATTGCGATTATATGAAGCCGAAATTTCAAAAGAAAGTCTCATTGAATTATATGGACACCGATTCGTTCATATATTCCATTGAGACAGATGATTTCTATAAAGATATTGCTGAATATGTTGAAATGAGATTTGATACTTCTGAGTATCCCAAAGAGTTGGCTGAAAAATACGGGATTAAGAGGTGCAATAAGAAAGTACCAGGTATGATGAAGGATGAAAACTGTGGGAAAAGAATGCTAGAGTTTGTGGGGCTTAGAGCAAAAATGTACTCATTGTCTCTTGAGGGGAGTGGGTGCATTAAAAAATCCAAAGGTGTAAAAAAGTCGGCAATAGATAAGTTATAAATAACTTTAAAAGAATGTCTTTTTCAAAATAAGACATTTTCTGATAATATGTTAATTTTTAGATCAAGGATACAGAATTTGTATGCGCATAAGGTCACAAAAACAACTTTAAGTTGTAAAGACGACAAAAGAAAAATAAGAGAGGGTGGTATTCATACTTATGCCTG
Source organism: Drosophila neutralis (assembly GCA_035044385.1). NCBI lineage: Eukaryota > Metazoa > Arthropoda > Insecta > Diptera > Drosophilidae > Drosophila > Drosophila neutralis. The sequence continues at coordinate 10,904 of JAWNME010000128.1, forward strand.
GGGGCATTATAGAATTAATTCTTAGTACTTTGTAAAATAAATAGTAAAATTTAATATTTAAATAAATAAATAATCAAATAAGTAGAATTAAGAAAAGAAAAATAAACAAATAATCAAACAAATATATTGTAAACAAAAGAAAGAAAGAAAAAATGTGTCTCTTTTATTTTAATATAAGAAAACTACATTTTCAGCTGCTGGTAAGAATATTGAGAAAAGAAGACGATGAAGAAATACGTAAGTTATTCATGATTAAATGTGTGTGTGTGTGTGTGTGTGTGTGCGTACCTCCATGGAAAAAATGAAGAAACAATAATACGAGGTCTGACCAATAAGTAATGGGACTGATTTTTTAGCCGCGCTTGTGGTAACACTGCGAACCTGAAACTTCGGTCGGTTAATCTCCCATCCCTCCTCTATCGATACATGTGCTCGCGACTTTCGTACGTTCGATAGTTCTCCAGCTGTGTTGTGTTTTTGACAACGTGTTTGTAAGGCGTGTCACGAATATGGAACGACGTAATATTGAACAGCGGTACGCGATTAAATTTTTCGTTAAACTCGGCGATTCTGTTACGGAAACGTACGGTAAATTGGTCAAAGTGTTCGGTGATGAAGCTCTGGGTCGTGCTCAGGTTTTTCGATGGCATAAAGATTTTAAAAATGGTCGTGAGAGCGTCGGGGATGAACCGCGAAGTGGGAGGCCGTTTGAAGCTCGAACTGACAACAATGTTCAGCGTGTGGGCACTCTCGTGCATCAAGATCGGCGGCTAACCATTCGAATGTTGGCTGATGAACTTAATTTGAAACGAGAAACCGTCAGAAAAATTTTAACTGATGATTTGTCCATGAAAAATCTGTGTGCAAAGATGGTACCGAAGAACCTTTCGGCGGAGCAAAAACACTAGCGAATGTCCATTTCACAGGATTGTCTGGAACAGGTTGAAGCTGATCCAACTCTTCTCGATCGTGTGATTACTGGTGATGAAAGTTGGTATTTTCAGTACGATCCCGAAACAAAACGGCAAAGTCAACAGTGGCTGCCTCCTGGTGCAGCCAGACCGAAGAAGGCGAGAATGAGCAAATCAAAAGTGAAAACGATGATGATTTGCTTCTTTGACAGCAAAGGAATCGTGCACAAAGAGTTTGTACCACCTGGGCAGACCGTCAACCAACATTTCTACCTGAGTAGAAATTAGAGTCCGTCCAGAGATTGACAAAACGTGGATCCTTCATCATGACAATGCTCCATGCTATCGTGCCTTCAGTGTGTCGCAGTTTTTGTCCTCTAAAAACATCGCAGTGTTGCTGCAAGCGCCCTATTCGCCGGATATGTCACCCTGTGACTTCTTCTTGTTCCCCCAACAAAATTGGCCGTGAAAGGAACGCATTTTGAGTCCATAACTGACATCCAGACCGCCGTGACGAGGGTACTAAAGGACATTCCAGTCGAAGAAATGTTACGAAAGCTGGAAGAAACGTTGGAACCAGTGTGTAGTTGCGGGAGGGGAGTACTTTGAAGGGGATCACATCAATGTACCTTAATTTTTAAATATACGTATTTTATGGACTTAGTCTCATTACTTATTGGTCAGACCTCGTATGTATTCTACAAAATAGCTTTATTCGTTCTTCACTTATTATTATTAATTCTGATTTACTCTCAGCACGCGTTTCGGCCGAATATTCACTCGTAGATTTCGAACTGTATGCCTGCCGTGTGCTGCGACGCCCCTTTTATAGATCTGGTCGCCGGCGTGATCTTTGGGAATTTTCCACCGCCTTTCTGCGATCGCTGCACTCGATGAAAATCAAGCAGCGGTCCCTTCTTCAAGGACGCTTCAAACTGAGGTTGGTCCCCTGAGGTCCCTGCACTCAATGAAATTAGATCCGCGGTCGCCTCACAAAGTGTCCGATGTGCAGTTAAATTTCCCGTAGCTTTTGCGATCGCTGCACTCTGGAAATAAATTTAGAAAATTAAATTTAGATTTTCCGCGCGATAGAAATGGTGCTTGGCAGATTCTACCGCAGCCTCCCACAATCCACCAAAATGAGGAGACCGAGGCGTAATGAAATTCCATTTGATTCCAATCAACTCGTTCAGTTCATTCCGCGCCCCAACAAAATTAGTTGCATTGTCAGACCAGATTGAATTGGGTTCGCAGTGCGGCCAGCAAACTTTGTGGTCCACTGTGAAGGAACTCGCGTTGAAAATGATCGATGATTGCGATGGTGACGGGGTGCTGAGCTGGCAGAATTATTGAGGTGTCCTAAGAGTTCTAGCCAATGTCAACGAAGGTGCGAAAAGAGAACTAAAAACCCTTTAACACTGACCAATGAACCTACCCTTAAAAAAATCAACATCAAATCATCTAGCTGCACACTTGTGCGCTAGCTGCTAACCGATCTTTCACTATATTCTAGCACATAGGTTAGAGGTTACATATTTTTAATGAGATTCCAAAATTAAAAAACACAATCACGTACGCACACACAAGTGAGCGAGTGATCCTCAACCTGACCCCAATCCCCAATAAAAATAGGTGTTCAAAAATGAACACCCTATAATAAGATGTATAATAAGAAAAATCACTGTAAGCCATAATGTTGTCAGGCCTAATAATCAAATGATAACGCCGACTCTCGGCCTGCCCTTGGCAGAATGTTCAAAAATGAACACCCTATAATAAGATATATAATAAGAAAAATCATTGTAAGCCATAAAGTTGTGGGGCCAAATGGTTAAATGATATCGCCGACTCTCGGCTGGCCCTTGGCAGAATGTTCAAAAATGAACACCCTGTATTTATATATATATCACATGTACTAGATGATGCCTGACCCATGCAGGCCAGCCTTGTTCATCGCAGTACCTGCTGCTGAAGTTGAATGCACAACTACCGTTATTTCTGGCGACGGGTTGCCGGCAGCTCGAGGCGCGACGATCGCCGCGATCTAGCTGCCTTCATAGACAGGCCCCGATCCAGCTGCCTTCATCGACGGTCGCCGCGAGCCAGCTGCCTTCATCGACAGGCCGCGATCCAGCTGCATTTTACATACATTTAGACTAAGCCTTTTTGTATAAATAAAGAGCCTGCTCATCAGAGCAGTTCAGTTCGATCTTACAAGTCGACTCGGTTCGTTGTGAACATTTGGTCCTTCGAGACTCTCTATTGTTTTCCCCCACCAGTGGTAAGAGACATAGAGTTAAACCAGCACCTTAAAGTCTGATAGCCAGCTACAGGTTGCAAAAATAAATTACTTTGCTCTCCCCCACCAGTGGTAAGAGGCATTGTATAAAATAATTTGTTTAAACAAAAGAAAAGATTGTTTAATACAATAATATTCACAGAAAAGTGTTGGGCGTTTTCGAGGCCAGAAACATCGAAAGTGAAAAAAATTTTTAGAGACTCGATAGTCGTCGAGGGAGAAAATTTTTTGGAGACTCGACAGTCGTCGTGGAAGTCGTCGTCGAGGGAAAACATTTTTGAAGACTCGACAAGTCGTCGAGGGAGAAATTTTTTGGAGACTTGACAGTCGTCGAGGGAGAATATTTTTGGAGAGTCGACAAGTCGTCGAGAGAAAAAATTTTTGGAGGCTCGACAGTCGTCGTGGGAGTCGTCGTCGAGGGAGAAAATTGTTGGAGACTCGACAGTCGTCTTGGGAGTCGTCGTCGAGGGAGTGGTGGTGATCATTGTCGTCGCTGGACAAATTCATCGCTGGAGATCCGGATAAGTTATCATTCAATACAAATTTCTATACAAAAAACTAAACACAATTATAAGATAGCGAAATGTTTTCGGATAGGATATTAGACGCATTGAAGAAAGCAGAGGTAGAGGTAGAAAAGGGATCATCGATAAAAAAGCCATTAGAAAAAGGCAGTGAGGAAGAATTGTGGGATATTGTAAACCCATTGCAACATTATCTAAGGGAAGTAAAGGAGGATGTAAAAAATACTAATAATGTTAAAATCCTAACGTTGCACAGGAATAAAATTTATTTTCTGTGGGATAGAGTTTTACAAAACACAAAACAATTTGAGAACAACTCGCATTAAGTTGAAGAAATGAAGTTCGATGTAGGAAACATGCTCAGTATATGTGGGCAAGGAACGAGTGGTAATACTGTGGTTTCAGAAAAACTACCAGCATTGCCTAAAATTGAAGTACCCATGTGGGTACAAAATTTTATTGAAAACAAGATAAAATCGATATCAAACACTCCAGAAATAATAGACATTGTGGAAAATACTGGAGAAAATAAAATAATAAGTATCGAAGAAAACGAGACTGTAAAAACGTTAGGATTGCAGTGGGAACCGCTCAAGGATGAGTTAAAAGACATTGAAAAAGAAAAATGTGAACAAAATTTTATCCAAACAACAAAAAACGATCAAAATGGGAAATACGTAGTCACTATTCCATTTAAAGATAATAAAGAATTAGGTAATTCAAAAAACCAAGCAATGGCACGTTTTGTCAACTTGGAGAAAAAATTAGGAAAAAACCATATACTAAAACAGAGATATAAATGGAAGCAGGATATAAAAAATATAAATGAAGGCCAGATAGTTTTGGTCAAAGATGAAAACTGCCACCCAGACAAGTGGCCATTAGGAAAAGTTAAACAAGTACACAAAGGAAAGGATGGGAAAGTAAAGGTGGTTAAAATAAAACGAAAGTTCAATAACAAGCCCAATTCACAAAATATGTCCTCTAGAAGGAATCCAACAGAAAAAGAGATAGAAAATCTTGATATATGGAAATTAATTAAAAAGACAGAGTTCTGGAAAAAGTGGAAAGAAAAGTAATTTTACATATTACAGTAATTTTAGCTATAATTATAATAAGATATATAATAAGAAAAATCATTGTAAGCCATAATGTTGCCAGGCCTTATAATCAGATGATAACGCCGACTCTCGGCCTGCCCTTGGCAGAATGTTCAAAAATGAACACCCTATTATAAGATATATAATAAGAAAAACCATTGTAAGCCATAAAGATGTGGGGCCAAATAGTTAAATGATATCGCCGACTCTCGGCTGGTCCTTGGCAGAATGTTCAAAAATGAACACCCTGTATTTATATATATATCACATGTACTAGCTGATGCCTGACACATGCATGCCAGCCTTACTCATCGCGGTACCTGCTGCTGAAGTTCGATGCGCAACTACCGTTATTGCTGGCGACGGATTGCCGGCAGCTCGGGGCGCGACGATCGTCGCGATCCAGCTGCCTGACGCTCTGACTAGCTGATGCCTGACCCATGCAGGCCAGCCTTGTTCATCGCGGTACCTGCTGCTGAAGTTGGATGCGCAACTACCGTTATTTGCTGGTGACGGGTTGCCGGCAGCTCGAGACGATCGCCGCAATCCAGCTGCATTCATCGACGGTCGCCGCGAGCCAGCTGCCTTCATAGACAGGCCCCGATCCAGCTGCCTTCATCGACGGTCGCCGCGAGCCAGCTGCCTTCATCAACAGGCCCCGATCCAGCAGCATTTTACATACATTTAGACTAAGCATTTTTGTATAAATAGAGAGCCTTGAGAGTATTCCGACAGCATCAAATAAAACTAGATAATTGATTATTGTTATTAGATTTTTATTTAACACAAAATATAAAGTTAAACAATTTATTATTGTTATATTTTTATTTAACACAAATATAAAGTTAAACAATTTATTATTGTTATATTTTTCTTAAACAATTTATTATTGATTTATTCCACCAAACGCACGTCATACAAAACGAATCTATGTCTTATTAGATCTGTGTACAAAATAACTCTAACTCTAGCTTATGGTTTTTTCTATAATGAAATCTCGCATTTGCGTCTTTTAGTTTTAGGATTTTGTTTACGTTTAGAAAATGCGCTGAGACGGCATTGCTCTTATGAAATGCGTTGACGGATGTGTTTATGCTGAGACAGCATTGCTCTTATGCGCTGGCTCAGTTGGATTTGTTTACGCTTATACTGATCTGTGCTTTTTGTGCGCTGGCTCTGTTA